>MNPL01000504.1:0-63953 GCA_002081605.1 Tropilaelaps mercedesae
TATATATATATATATATATATATATATATAGAATTAACGGTGTCAATTTATATCCAATGTATAGCGTATCGGATTGTTCGTACACCATTACCGCTTCATATTATATGGGTGTAATAACTTGCTCTTATTCCAGAAATCTACAATAAGCAATATCGTTAATAGTTTTGTCAGAAAGCTCGTTAATCTTGGAGCATAAATTTAAAATGTATCTATTGTAAAGCTCTATAGGTAGCTCTGTTACTTATCTGAGAGAAATAATTAACAGTACGCGAGTAATCTTTAAGTTAACCTTCAAAGTAACGGATCCTTTTCAGTGCAGAAAATAGTTCTACTTGATCAAATCTCGAATCTTATTTAAAGCAATCCTTTGCATTAAGTTTTTTGCTCAATCTCTTTTGAGAAAGAAAAAAAACTATATATGGCCCATTAAAATAGACGTCCTTAGCTGCTCACTACAAACCTCTCAATTATATGATCAATATTTTTTGCTTTCTTCTCCTTCGGTGCTTCCAGCACAGTCTAAAGTCTGCATGAATTTTTCTTCGTGTCCAGGACGAGTGCTACATCCTCGTTAACATATTGTATGACACGCGTGGTGATTTTGCGCAATAGTCGTCGACGCGAATGTGGAAGAAAGGCTAATTACTGACAAAAAAGTAACAAATACCTGAACTTGAAACGAAATTATAGCAATGCTCCTTGAGGGTGAAAATGGATTAGACACGTATATTGTTCTGTTAAGCATAATAACAGGCGTACCTTGGTAACACGTTATCGTAAACGATGCTTAACGACTTGATATTAAAATGGATCTCACTTAATTTAGAAAGTGTTACGATTTGCAATATCTGGGTGGATTTGCGTTTTTCCGTGTGTGGGTATGAGCCCTAGTTTACAAAGTTATACTGAATGAGAGCACAGCGTCAGTTTTAGCGTACACGTCAACGATATCGGCCAAAAGTTACGATGATGGGAAGAAGGAAATGATTAAGGACGTCAAGTTTAGGGCCTCCCGCTATTAAGTATATGTATATATGTTATTTTGCTGACAAGACGTATCCAATATGGACTGCCCGCTTGCGGTAATAATATCGAGTGACATCAAATTTTTTTCCTAGGAAAATCTCATCTTTTCATTGCCGTCATTTGTGGTGTACAACGTATTGTTGCGTTAAGGTGTTGATTTTATCAATAATACATGCAGACTTGATAATCTACGATAGTAGATTATCAAGTCTTCCCAAAAAGTAAGCCCAGCGTCGTCGTTGAGCACGTAACTTAAATTTGTGATTTTGCCTCAATTTCATGACATTTACTAACAATTTATGTTAATCTGAGCAGCTTGGTAATTTGTGTCTGTTTGGCGTTGAAGACTTAAAACTAGAATTAACGTCGCAGTTTCCGAATCTACGTTACAGTTGATGATGCTATGTTTCCGAATTTTCCGAATTTCCCTAAGCTGTTGCTACTCTTCCAAACCTGCTGTTGGTTGTCTGTAATTTTGTAAACGAGGCTTCAACTCAAAACTAAACTAGTCCTAAATTTCACAGATGCACTCTGTAAATTCAAATTCTTATTTCCTACATTCATTAAGAAAAGAAGAAATTAGCTGATGGTAAGCACCTAAAAAATGTTTAGGCTACTTTGTTCACCGGTAAGGCACGGCGACAAGAAAGCTTTTTTATTTTTATTAATATTATATTGTATCTTCTGTTATTTAATTTCTCACTGCGCACTCAACAGGCTAAATCCGTACCTTCGGGGCTGAAATGCTGCCGTTTGTAAAAACGTCAAGCATCGATTGATTTCTCTCTAACTGAATATTGCAGTATCTTGAATTTTCATATGCACTTTCACCCATATCTGTGCATCCAGTAGCTTTCAGCTATTACGTGTGGGTGTAAAGAAGCCAAAGTAATTAGCTAAAGTTTAGCCAATTATATAATGGTAAATATTGGACTAAAAATTTTTGACCTTGATGATTTAGTATCTTTTTGCACCAGCACCTCTAACTCAGTAGTCACCTCGCACTAAGTGTACTTTACTTAGCATACGATGATCGAACTTTCTATACAGATAGGATGGTGTTAGCAGATATGTCTTAAAATGTAATGCTACCGATGGAAACTTGATGTTTTCTTAAATTCATGAAGAATATTATATACGTGAGGGTGTTGATTAACAGTTCAAAGTAGTTCAATAAATACTTTTTCTAGGGATATGCTATTCAATGAATATCTTGGGTCTGGTGGACTTAGTCAGGTTTGACAAGAATTTTTAATCAATGCTGCCACAACTTTTTGAGTTTTGAATTAACCGTATATCATGTGTATATACCATATCCATTGCAAATCGATGAATGAACTTGAGGCATGCTTCCATGGGGATCATTATTCTTCGATCATCATCTTTCCAGATGTTTATTAAAGCCATCATAAGGTTCGAGCATCGCTCGGTATCAGTCGTTTTATTGCCTTAATGGTTTAAAAGCCCTCACGGTAGCTTCTCATTGATAAAGGGATATTCCTGAACATTTTCTGCTTTAAACATTATTAGCAAATCAAATTTGCCGATCACGGGTATCAGATGTTTCGTGATAAAGTATATTAGATAACCACGCATAATTATGTTCGCTCTATTTTAAGTATATAAAGACGCAGACAAGGGAATCCCTTGGTAAAAGAAACAGTTGGTTAGAAAATCGTGGTGCATTTAAAATGTTTTCCGAGTAGCGATTTCCTACGTGAAAGAATGCAATCAAAGAATTACCACCAGCGTTTATTTCCATCAGAAAAGGGCATCTTTACGTTCAACCCTACTCTAGTATAATTTGTGCAAGCTTGTCGTGAAAGCCTTGATAATATTCTATTTTTAACAAACGCGGTATTCTAACAAGATGAAATTTTTTTTTATTAAGTAGTTATTAATACTATTGAGCAGCGATACCTAACTACTTATTTGTCCCCCCTAGAAGCTTAACCGAAACAGTTAGACGATGGCAAAATCAGCTACTGCCTGTAAGAAGGTCTGTGTTGAATCTGTGTTAAGAGAACTTGTAAACAAACACGGAAGTACACGCCCACACCAAATGCGAGAATGTCAACAAAGAAGAGAAGGAATTAGGGGAAAGGGTTAGAGAGGAATAAGCAATATGAGGAAAAACTAATTCATAGACTAGTCAGGTTTACGTAAAAGCAACATGCGAAATTCAGAAGCACCTTAGAGATACTTTAGTAAAGAATTGCCATATAGACAAGTTTTAAGAACATGGTTCGATTACTTCGAGGCGACGCTGCCGACATGGCGATATTCTCCTTCTATTGTATAGCCTTCGTCCTTGCAGAAAGAGGTGAATCCGACCGCTGATAGACTCTATACGTTATAAAGTACGAAAGTTAAGAGTTTGGAAGCGTTTTCCCATTTCGTGGCCTAATGCAAATCTTTGAAAATCTCAAACGCATATTGCAGGGCATTAAGCAGATACAGGGTCGACACAAGGGAGCTACTGGATGGACCCATGGGATTGTCTAATCTAAGCCATCTTATTGATTGGCATCAGGAATTAAACCTACCGACTTCAAAAATTCGCAAAGTTAATTTCTCCTTTCTATCATCATTATATTGATATTAGAACCTTAGCTTTTTATTGTAGCATACAATGTCACTTAGTAGCCTATGATAATAATATTAATTCTACAAGTTTTTAAACCAGCTTGAACATTTTGAACGCTTTTCAAGGCAAAACTTCACGAAATGAGCGCACCTTTTTTAGGGAAAAGAGCTTTAGGACGGAGGGGACGCCGATTTGACGGAAAGTGCAGTGAAAGCTACTGTCCAATGCCTTTCTGCGGATGAATACATACCACATGTAGCATTATTTCAGAAATTGCAGATACTGCTAGAATTACTTTAATTTAGGTTATTCGAATACTGCAAAAAATACACACTTGTTTTAGGGATCGAAAAAGTCATTGCTTCATTGATGAGCACCCTTGAGAAATCGTAATGACATTCTTTGAAAATTTCCTCTTAACACCAGGGTTGCCTACTCAGCGTATTAAATCAGGATGGGACGGCTTACAGACCCCTTTTTTTTTTTTTTTTTGCGACGGAGAAACTCTTATGAGCACCCGGCTTCACAACAAAGTATTCGCCGGGTAGTGTGGGACTTCCACTGTAGGCGGACCTACCCACTAAAACTCACGCCGCCTGATGCACATCACACTGGAGGAACTGTTTTTCAACATTACTTCTGCCAGCGAATGTGTTTTGAGTGCGCTGGATCAATTGGCCAGGCTTCCGTTCCGGACTGTTCCTAATCGCCCCCTGTTCCTTTTTTCCCTTAACACTTCTTTAATTTCGCCCACAGCTATTGCTCATACCCTTTTGTCCCTGATCATCTTTTCTATCAAGTCTTTAACCGTTCCTCCGACCCTCAGTAGACCGCCCCTTTGTTGTGCCCAGGCTCTGCATTCGAACAGCGTGTGCTCGGGGGAGTCTTTGTCTCCGCTATTACAGTATTCACAAATTTCAGTGTTTCTTTTGCCAATCCTATGCAAGTATGTGCCGAGGTCTCCATGTCCCGTTATAATTTGTACTGGTTCGTATGTTATGTCCCCTCCCCTTACAGGGGCTTACAGACCCCTATACAATTTCACCTGTGTATTACCTATCCGGGTAATAACGTCAAGAAGTTACCGGTCTAAAGGCTGTAAAGACTCGGTAAAAGCTTCTCCAGCTAAATTGAATTGTATTGAATTGCGCAAGGAGAGAGTGGCATCTACCCATTCATTTGTTAGGTAGTTTTGACTCGATCTCAATTCAGCAGCGTTAGATGGTCGTTTAGCACTACACAGTTCGCGAAAGCTACCCAGCAGCTTGGTTTCTGGTAGAACAGCTTCACTCGTCGAGCTCGGTGGTTTGGTGCATTCGTATGCGCCTTGCGACTGGAGGAGACACGTGGTGCACGGGTTCGATGCCCGCCAGTGCACATTTACATTTATATGGGGCCCGTCTTACGAAGTAATGCAAAAAAACTGCTACCGTGGACGTTAAATGTTGGCTGATGGTCAGCTTTAAAAAATAGAACAGCTTCACTCATAGGTATTTTCGCGTACACAGTGTACAATGAAAACAATTGTATTTGACGTACTGTTAACTATTAAATACCGAATTTTCCTACTCTTAGTTTTATGGATAGAATTGAATTATCAAAAAACTGTCGATCGCCATACATATTCATTTCGATGGCATGTCGTCCGTTGACGACAGGCCATCTACAACCTCTTTGTGAGTCAAGTAAATTTTTGAGCAACTGATGAGGATATTTAAAAACGCTATTCGGATGCCCATATAATTGGAAAACATGCACTTTATTTAAGCACAAGAAAAAAGCGAACATGTATTTTGTAATAGCCTGACAATTCCGCATGTCTGAGGCCAAACTAAAAGTAGGAAATCTACACAGTCAAATGCCTACCCACTTTAAAAAATGTTTTCTTCCCGAAAAACCTTAACACAAAAAATTGTCAATTCCGACAATCGAGATGAGCCATCTATCGTTGACAGGTAAAATTGATGTGGATTTGCTCACGTGAAAAACCGGGCGTTGTTAGCGGTTCATTCGATGTGACGTTCGCAATGATTTGCTCTCATTTCTGGCTTGACAACACTCGTTCAGCTGGTGGCAAGTCTAAAAATCTACTTTTTCATTTCCTATTTCAACTTATGGCATGATGTTTTAGTATGAACCTGTCACGTATTATGTGAGCGCACAAAGGGCCGTCTATAATGTGCACCTCGCATAAGGATCCGATATAAAAGTTCGTTGGGGCGAAATTGGAGCAAATTAGTCGTCCTAAGAAAGTAAAGCGGTTGGAAAACCACCTCGATATCACTCTCTTTTTGCAAATGAAATTTTTTTTTTCACCAGAAAAACTTGAAGCTTTTCAAAGTAAACTACACTTTATCCTCTCGTAGTGAATCAATGAGAATCTTCTAGTGATTGTGAGAGTTCTGGCAATGGCTCGTTTCATAGAGATTTCATGAATATTGGCAGCAATTACCACTTAAGAATTTAACTATTCATTGTCAAAATAACCGATCAGGTAAGATATTTTCTCGGTCCCATAGCCTGAACAACGAAGGTAAACACCAATAATTTGTGTATATTCCTGTATTTGTTGCCACAAAAAAACATTATGGACTCCAATTTTTCCCATGAGAAATAGTTTGTTTATTATCGTTGTGAATACGTTACAAGACATAACCTTATTGTAGTGTGTTAATAGCCTGTTTGCAGCCCAACAACTTTATTTTTGTGTATATCACATCCATATTTTTGGTCAACTGAATATTTTTAGGCAACAGCTGGCGCGTTAGAAAATATTTAAGGCAGTGATAATGTTATCTCTGATGTATACGTATTTATTTAACATTAGGTTGTTTCGTTAAGGTCCAGGACGGTGACCAGACATTCACAAGATCAGTATTATTTAAGCGACCAACGTAGGTTTGCAAAATGTTCAAGCCTTGAAATGCGTACCATATTCTTCAAAATGCTGGTGTACTCTTAATCAACATCGTCTGTTTAACGACGGTGATTTTCGGTTAAGAGATCAATCCCATTATAAATAAAAACGCTTATAAGACCTGCTACAGATGCATAGACGCAAAATCTTGACCATAAGCGGAATTCCAGGTGTAATCAATAGATATAGATTTTAGTATTGCTTTATTTGTACTTTAACCAGTTCACCATGTTTGCAAGTTAACAATCAAACCAAACAACCAAATGAGCTGTCGATTTTTCATTTGTTAATTTAGCAATCATAAATCTTAGGGTGTCTTCTCCGCAGACGTGTTAGGTACAAAATTTTCGATGAAAATTGGTATGAAATTCCTTGTTGTATCATTGGGTTGGGATTTGGTGGCTTCTATACCATGGATCTGCTGATCTACAGTTTCGACTTTAGTACAGGGCTCACTCATAAGGTGTTGTAGTTTTACACGAGCTAGTCGCACAGCTTCCAGACGCCGTTCATACTCAACAACCTGCGCAAGTCTGCTTTGTATTTTGACTTCCTGCAACATAGCAAGACACAGTATATGCCGATCGACAAATTTAAATGCTGATTTATTTGTAAGAGGTGGTCTGATCCACCTGTCGATTATTTCTACCAAAGCTGCAGTGACTTCGACAACGCGTTTCTATAAATTCAATTGAAACGCTCTGAACTCCCTGCTTTGATCCCTGATCATGGTCACGAGTCCATGATCCCTGAAAAAACCATTTTATTTTTAGGCAATTCGAAGAGCTGTCCTTACAGGTTGTTATTCTATACTCTCATAGAGAGAAAGCAAAATAAGAGAAGGAAGTGAATGCGAAAAACGTTAAATGGAAAAGTGCCGTAAACATACCATTTGGTGAAGTTCAGTGATGCGTGCCACCATTCCGTTATACTTCGCCCCAGTTCGAAGAACTTTGAGCAGATCGTCAAGTATGGTCGGAGTCAATACGTCGGAGATGTTACCGACGATCAACTGACACGAAACAGTCATATCTTTAATTCTGCTTTGTAACTCGCTTGAGTCCACATCAGTCCCTAAGTAATAGTTTTTTTTAATGTTGATATTGGAGAACTTTTTCTTTCGTATTTGTTAAAATGTTTCGCCTTGGTGGGCATAATGCTAGCCCAATGTAATCTTCTTTTTTTGCAGGAACATGTCTAGTTTAACCTAAACCACAAGATCTATTGTCATTTTTAATAAAAAAAGTTACAGCCATTTTAATAGTTATTGGTACAAATATGCAGTTGTAGTCAAAACGGAACCTCAAAATGCTTTGAGATTCTGTGTAACTCCGTCGACAATGTGAGTTTTAAAGGTCTAGCTGTATGTCTAAATCTGATCTTGGAAAATAATGAATACACGTGTATTATCTGTTAGATAATAATATGGATTGAACGGTTTGGAAGAGATTTAAAATGTCATCCCCAATATAAATTGAAAATGTGGGTTTGAAGATAAACGACAGACTAAGCAGTTCTCCTGCGGTACATTCATTGATCTAAATGTTTTGCGAACCCCCATT
Organism: Tropilaelaps mercedesae; assembly: GCA_002081605.1. NCBI lineage: Eukaryota > Metazoa > Arthropoda > Arachnida > Mesostigmata > Laelapidae > Tropilaelaps > Tropilaelaps mercedesae. Next base: position 8,093 of record MNPL01000504.1, read on the forward strand.
TTAAGCTAGGCACTACCGTGACATTGCCTTGAACCCGTAAATGCACAAAGCATAAAAAAATTCATGTCATCAATAATATTCGAACTGATAAGCGCCAGCTGACTAGCAGCCCGGACCGCCGCCTGGCCTAGACTCAACGGGAAAAGCTTCATACAGCGTGGTAATTTATTTACATACGAAAAAGGATCCTACCTAGGCGGTTTTTTCGATAAATTGCAGCATATCAGAATCTTAAAACATACCCTGGGTAACGTAGTCTTCAATTTCGTTGAGAGTTGGAGACACCATGTTACTCAGTGAGTTATAAGGCTCCAGATGATCAGTGGAATAGCCTTCTTCAACCAATTTCAAGGCCTCTTTAGCCTTTTCAAAAAACTCTAACATCGCTTTATTGTCTTGCAATTAATTTCAAGAAACTCTGAGGTGGAATACGTTACTTTCTCTCACAGCAATCACATGCAAATCAAGTGCGTGCCATTTCATGTAGAATAGCGAATCATATGAAAAATTACAAAACACATTGACTCAATTCGTCAGGTTTAGACGCCGTACGTATCGGAATTGTGTGAGTATCACCCGTGTACACGTAACACGATATGCAGGCTAAAAGACTAATACTCATTGAAACTATATACACTAAATGCATTAAGACAACACAAAATATACTACTGAACTATAACTCTAGATTTGTTAGTAATGTTGGTTATTTTTTTTAAAAATGATAAGAAGGCATTGCGTGCTTCTTTGTAGCCAGTAATTTCACAAAAATTGGTGTTTACCAATTTATGCAAGTGACCGAATTAGCTGAAAGGGGTTTATCAATAACTGAAATAAATTCACACTAGCCAGCCCGTTATATTCCTTTTGTACTAATTCAAGTAGCATCTCTGTCTCATTCTACGCATGCTTATAGTGTCATCCGAGTCAAAAGCATTAAATAACGTTTGCTTGTATCCCATTTTTCTGTAAAGATCCTGGAAACATTTACAACATTTTGTAAACATAAGTTTCTTTTTGATAGACTGGTAAAAAAGTGTGTGATGTAAGTCATCCCACCCAAAAATATAAACCCCTAAGTCAAAGAGTTCACGTCACCCCTCAGGTTATAATGCCGCCTCTGGAAACTTTCCTTTTAGTGGATAGCTCCTCACATATTGGTGGCCTCATATTGATCGTATAGAGGCGGGTGTGGTGTTTCTGTTATTGAGTTTTGCTTTAAACCCAGTTTTTTTCGTAAGCTCTATGCTGTTCACAGTGAAGATTCTATCCCTTACTTTATTAATTCTTTTAGTTGTGAACATTAAAATACATTCGCGTTTTTTCTAGTTGATCCAGGTTATGTTCTCATGTTCTGTTTTCGTCAGTTTCCTGTACGCGGTTAGTTCAGATATCTCAAAGTAATGTAAAAATCGCTATGGTAGACTGATGGTCAGCCCTAAAACTATATTTTGATATTTAAATCAAGTCCAGACCGAGTTCGAAGCGCGCGGGCCTACTGAGGGTTTTTCTCGCAGCGAAAGTGGCGCCTCTTGGTTGAGGGTCCAACTTGCCTGAACTCTGCTGGTCTGAACGAACGAGCCGCGGGCCGTCTGCTTAATGCATGGCACCGATATGTACTTGTAGAGACTCGCCTGGTAGATAATCGGCAAAAGAAGCAACCTGCTATAGTAGCGTAGGAGTTTCCCTCAGAATTAAATTGCGTATTTGGTAATACTTCGTAGTTGATTGGGACCTAATAGGCCAGTACAATTGTTAGGCTAACCTCTCAAACTTATCTGTCAATTGGGAGCCGCAATTTCGATATTATATGCCCTTTTTTTCACAAGTTGCTGTTTTTTCGATGCACATCAGCGTACAGACGATTGTAGTGTTGTGATGTTATTTCCTTGCATTTATAGTGTCCGATAGTATTCGCCAATAACAAACTGCGAATCGTCGCCGAGGTCGCATGTACATACATTGAAATGACTTGATCTCAACGCTAATTGTGCGGGAATGTGAGACATTGGATATTAATGAGGCCAGTGGGGGCGGTCTGTGCTTCTCGAGTATTAATCAGCTCTCCTGTATTATACTTGTCGGCGGATATATTGACGTATGGCGAGCGAGACAATTTTGATCGACACGCATAGCAATTAAATCGTCGACTTTATTGTGTGTAAAGTGACAAGTGCCTGAATTCACCGGGGTGGATAAGCAGAGTAGCGTGCTTTCTTCTAATTTACAACAGTATTTAAAAAGGTGAGAACGAGATACTTAGGGTTGGTGGATACCGTTTGTTACGTTAAGAATTAGTTGTGTGTCTTACGAGGCATTGCGAACATAAACGACAATATGTTGACTCGCTTTCGGGACGCCGCTTTGTTTTGAAAGCTAGCAACTTCCCCGTAAGACTTCCATTTTGTGACATCGGTTATCTGTAGCAGAGGGATGGTAACTGAATTCATTCTCAGCCAGCTGGAATATCGCCTTTATAGTTGCACTAGTCAATGATTCGAACAAATGCGAATACACTTCTTGCAAATTGCATAGAGCACCATACATAAAATGTTCTAATTAATTGACAATCATGGAGGCCAATCAAAGATAGCCGGAGATAGAATTTGAACTGCTTCCCTTTTTATTTTGGTAATCCGTCGTTTTCATAACTCGTACCTTCGAAAGTTGAAACCGGAACAGAAGCAGCATGCTTCTTATGTATAGAATCATGACAAATTTTGGTGTTCTCTTTCCAGTCGTAGGCGAAGATGTATTGGCTGAGAAAGTAATACGTTTATATTATGCCGGTCGGTCACACAAAGTATGAAGCGTCTTTCGAGGGTCTACAAAAATTGTTAACACGGGTGTTAGTTGCGGGGCGTGTGTGTGCGTGTGTGTTCGTATAGGACGGTGGAGCTTGTTCTATTTATACTGGGGTAGGGTATCTAAACGAGCGCTAGTCGCGTGTGCGAGATCGCCCCGAGGAGGACGATTAGGGCTACAGTGCGCTCGACCAAACATTAGCTTCTCTACCGCCGTATTAGATAGTAACTGGGCTGTTAAGTCGGGAGAAAGGTGGGTGAACAGTAGCGGTAGCAGCAGAGCGACAGATTTGCATGGCACCACTAGATTTAACCGGACAGAAAAAAGTGTAATCACGTGAGAATTATATTTGGGAATATTTATGGCGCAAGTAGTTAATTCGGTGTGGCACATTATGTTATTGTAAGATATGATCTAGGTGTCACATATCTTACAATAATAAGTTTACATGTGGTTGCATGCGGTGTATGTCTGCATATACTTCAATGTGCCACAAAAGTCTAAAGGTTAACGGCATTTTATACATAAATGGGGAGTACCTTATTCCTGCGGCTGTGGCAGTGGCATACTCCCAGTCTTCTGTAACTGTCATCATATACAACACGTGTGTCCTTCACGCGCTGCCAAGTGTACGATTGAATCACAATATTGATACTGTAATGACAATATTTTTAATGATAAGCACATTGATAATAACAATTGCAGTTTAAAGATATTGATAGCAGCGTTGAACTGGAGAATTACCTACATAGCTTAGAAACTTAATTTTCACATTCCTTTCTATGCATTTGAAATCAAAAAGAAAAAGAACCCTATCACATTAGTGCCATTGGTATAATAATGGTTCATTCGCTTAGTATATCCAACAACTTAAGTGGATTCACTTCGGATAGAATGGATACGCCACCATTTGTGGGATCTTTTTAAAAATTACTGAATGGAAACATGTGGAGATAAATAACATGGCCCACCTAAAAATCGCCACACGTGCACAAGCAGAAACAAAAAGTTTGTCTCCGCTTGCGTCAATAGGGAGCAATAACTGGATGGTCATTTCAAACTGTGATGTTTCATAATATTTAATTCAACTGGCATAAGAACAAAATGCTACAGTAGTAAAATGAAGCCGGTGTTTTTGCGTACACACATCGCGTGGTGTTATTATCACGGGTATGGCCCATTACTCTCCAACAGCTTAAAACGAACTGTTAACAATGTATTATTCTTGCATTATAACATAGTAAATTAACAAGTAGCTTTGTAATTGTAGTTGGCTGAACATTCCTGTAGTGGGATGTTTGATCGTCCGCGACAAGCTAGGTTGGCCTTATTTTATATTGGCTGGCATAAACGGCTCCGTTTTTTCATTGGACGTTACTCTGCCCCTACCTTGCGGCAAGGAATCGGAAAGCTGATGCGAATTTTCCGAAAAATTGGAATTGCAGTATATAACTATTACTCTTTTGCGTAGGCCGGTTTTCATAACACCGTCATTTTATGAAAAGACACAGAACGGTTGATTTAGAACGATCGAATATTAAACTTCGGACTGATGATTTAGATATATAAAGATTGTAGCAGCACAATACTGATGAAAAAAGAAATGAAGAAGATTTGTGTATGAGCAGGCTAGTGTCCACGGAAACAACTATTAATTCAATTTTGATCTGCAAGAGTGAAATGCGATTTGCAAGTACGCTTATCAGGTAGTTTCTCAGTGGCACTATGGTCTAGTTGTATTTAACACTCCGCGGAACAGTCTGTCTTTAGGTTGGTATGTACCACTATCATACATACATGATAGTCGTATGGATCATGTTATACATGTATGATATATCATAAGAATGTATCATTAATATTAGGATGTAGAAATGCTGAAATATAGAATGTATAATTATTCCTTTAGAAAGTTGCATGGTGTTCCCATACAAAGGTAATGAAGCCACGATAACGGTTGAAAAATCAAACAAAATATCAAATAAATGTGGGGCTAAACTATTGTGTTTTTGATGTAGAAGGTCATGGCTTATATTACCTTTATAGGTATTGAAACAAATGTGTGCCCCAGTTATACGTTGAAACTGCGGTACTGCGTTCTGGAGGTAATTGTGCCACTAGTTCTGGTTATATTAATGACTTCATTTTATCGGCAAATTTGTATAGCTGGCTAGGGAAAAATTTATATATTCCAGCTTTTAAATAGCGCAAATGGCCTATTAAGATCTGTGTTAAGACGGTCCAAGTTTTAAAAAAATTCAGAATAAAAATTTTGCGCTTGGCATAGCTCAACGGTGATGGTGGAGACTAATATAAAGGCTATAGGATTTTTTCTTTTTGCCAGGACAAATGCTGGTTCTTAATAAATGTACAGACAAGCGTACATACCTCTTGTTTTCAGCGTACAACGACACCAATGACGAGGCCTTATACTAGACTTCGAACGATATTAGACGCATTTGTATTGATGATTTATATTGACAGTGGCAAGTGTCCAACAAGTGTTTGAACACTTCTATCACAATTGTAAAACGCGGGAGGTAGATTTTATTTAGCAATGAAATCATCTTCTGGCTTTTTGGAGGGGGTGCGTTGGCTCCAACCTGGTAACCAGGAGCCTTTCCGGGTTCACTCTGGCTAAACGCCTCGCTTTGGTGGCGCAGTAAAAAATCGTTGTTAGATGGAGGTAATCTATGTAACGCAGATAGTCTAACCGTGGGATGGGAGTAGCTTAGTTAAGGCTGCAATTACTGTAATATGAATTGTAATCACACCCATACACGTAAAACTATGGATAAAACAGGACGTGCACATATCTAAGTGCTATGTACGGTAAGTAGGTATTATAAAGACTGATTATTATCAGTATTTATAATACGAGGAACATTATCAAACACGAGAATGCTATAAAATCGCAAAATGTTTAACGATATTTCAGAAGGCAAGGTCCAAATAAATTAACTACTTCTGGATTGCTCGTGCTCATGCATAATGTAATAATATATATCAATGTGCGCGGGTTTTATGGATTCCGCCATATATGAATCACCTGTGAATTATTGGAAGGCTTGTTTCTAATATCTTCTCTTATATGAGTGTTGTATATTTTGCACAACGTCGCAACTGTATAAAGGTAGAACAGCTAGACAAGCATCTTAGCACTAGTACATTACAGTGATATCATTACCCAAATTCGATTCGACAATTTATATTTTTTTCACTTCACAAGTCTTCAAACTTCGAATAGGTACCCCCCTTAGTTCAATAGTTATGACATACATGGGAAAAATACATATAATTAACTAATATCAGTTGGGTAATGTCCCATTGCAAATTACATTCTCTGGTTCACCCACTTTCTTTTGGATGGATCACCTGCATAGTCGTATACAGAGATAGAAGTAAAGCATTTTTCGAAAAGGGTTTTGGTATAATAGAAGTGAATCTGCATCGTAAGATTGTCATTCGAGAATCGTTTGCGTGTTTAATAAAGGATCAACATTTTCGAGTAATTGATTACTACGGACAAAAAGTACTCGTTCCCACGAAGTATCTATAAATCAAGCATAATTCAAAATTTACACAGGCACTTTTATACTTGGTTCGCAATGTCGGTAACATCATTATCTTTAAATTAACAATGTAGCAAGTGTTCTAAATGTGCTCGCTTTTCATTCTGTTTGTTAAGAGTTAGAATACAAAATTTAGCTGTGTTGTCGGAACTGCCAAAATTACAGGTAGTTTATCTTCTTTAGCTTAAGTAGGTGATGGCATTTTTCTGACAAATTTACCTAGTTAATTTTGCTTTTGGATTCAGGTTGTTTCATACTGCAAGTAGAAAAGAAAAGAAAAAAGTATAAACATAAACATTCAAGCACATTCAGCAATTGTTCGTGCATGTAGCAGATAAATTGGTATGTTTACTTAAGACGTAATAAAAGTAGCTCTATGTGGATGAAATGATGCAGGTGGTGTGAAGATCTATTTATGATGCATCGATAGAACATTGTGTCCGGAAGAAATATTATTCTAAATCATTTTGGGACGCTCCCCTTCTAAATCTTGGAACAGGTTTTGCAAACTTCGAGCGCACAAAGATTCACAAAGTATGCGTCATCGATAAAATGTAAACTGGCATGAATCAGTTATGCCGTCAGTAACTAACTCATCCAGGCTACTGCAAGACCACTAAACATCTTACTGCATATTCCAGTTAGCCTTCAAAGTAATCCGTAATGTAATACAGAATGAGTACGTATGTAATAAAGACTCAAGAAAAGAGCAGCTTTTATTCTACAACTATATACGCTATGTCTCTTGCACTTTTGCATGTGTATCGTTGCCTTGACGACCCTTTTTTCAAGTAAATGTAACACATTTTCTTATCATAAAGCGACTAGTCCGGAATCAAGGTGACTTTTGTACCAACTTTTGCAACGGCTTGATTGTGTCGCTGAATGCGTACAAGGTAATAATATTGGAAAGCGGACATATTTTCTAGTATTATGATTACTTCTACCGGAAAGATATTTGACTGCCTCACTTGGTGCTTCCTATTAAAAGCACACGTTTTGGAAATTGATTTTGTTTTAATAGGCGGGTAAATAACAGCTCGTTATTTACCTGGCATTCAAAGCTTCAAGAGTTTTTGCAGAATAAAGATACATCAGTGTCCACAAAATCATGAACTTGAGCACGGCCACACATGTTGGATATTCACCGAAGTTCCGTGGCGCGTTCAAGAAGCGAAACATTAATGTTGTACCAAATTGTTTCCTAAATATTCTATAGAGCTGCTTGATGCTCTTGTCGATATTACAGCGACAAAATTATTCGACTTTTTTGTACATAACTTAATGTGGAACACACGATCTGTACTTTCCGCATTTTTTATAACATCACTTAAAACTTATTTACATTAAATTAGGCCACATATATTTGACTGCTCTAGTTTATTTGCACCGAAAAAAATGGGTTGCATTTTCGTATTTGGTTATTTTTTGAGAACACAATTGTTCTAGCGTGCTCCGGAATCTTTCATAAAACTAAATGACTTTTCTACCTTGATTGTTCTGTCAAAAAGCCATTACGTGCAAAGAAAATACGATTGAGAAATATCCAGTGCAATTCGGTTTTATGAAATTTGTTTAAATATCACTATGTGAAAAATAGCCTGGTTAATCAAAATTAATTCTGTTGAACGATACCAGAACAAGCTGTGCTCATGTGGGAAAGGTAGGTATAATGACATCTAGTTTTACGCATTCGAAAGAGGCAGGTATAAATTTGAGAAAAATATATACATTGCATTGAATTGAGGGACTGGCTTCAAAATCAGTGTATATAATGGAGTTTTCTTATTATATCAGTTATAATAAATATAATCTAATATATTATTATTTAAGAGAATTTTATTATATTACAGTTTGTTTATATATTACGGTTACTTTCGATAGATATGGGGATCCTCCAAGGGGCAATTATCGCCATCCAACATCGATATTCACTTTAATGATCATATTGAGCAATATTTAGTTGGTGCCTACGTGGATATTTACTACATAACTGGTTGTTTTTTTTATTACAATGACTAAGATTCAACTGCAAATTGCTGCTTCTGGTTTGCACAGGAGCAACTCATGTGAACACGAGCTGTTTATAGTTTTTGAATTTTAACAGCATGGAGGTTCTGGAGAACGCAGCTTGTTGTCTAATATTTTTGTGAGTGATTCGACCTTTTTGTCAGGTACCAAGTTTGGAGTTATATGACTTAAGTACGGTCAAGGTGTGATTTAATGAACGACAGTAAGTAAATTTTAGTATTTGCCAGACAATCAACGACTTCAGTACGCGGAGAAGGAAGAGCATATTGATGACAAATGCAGAAATATATATATCTGGTAACGTATGGTTTTTACTAATATGCCAGCTGCGATACTTTTAGCTAAGTTTCAAAGTTGATAAGTGCCGTTCGAACTTTTTAAAGTTCGAAAAAATTTAAAGAAAAATTAAATTTCCAATTTAAATTCAGGACATTGATTACAACTTCCTGTAGCTAAGCGATGCATCATCAAGGTTAAATTAAGCTAAAAAAATTTTAGTTATGAAAACCAGTGGAATTCGATGTTCTTCGGTGCGTCAGAAGCGAGTTATTTTAGAAGTTTAAGGTTTAGGAATTTAGTAAAAAGTTGTATTTATTAAATGCCTACGCTTAGAACACCATATGTATGTACTGCATAAAATATAGGGAGTGTTTTTCGAAGTACTCGAATTTGTTCTGAAGTAACGCTCACACAAGTAAAAATGCGTTTATGCGAAACTATGAAATCTGTTGGGGCAATATACAAAAAAAATTAAACACGCTGTCTCGGAAATATTCAAACATCCTTGATTCATTTTGACGCGAGTAATAACTGGCTGAAAATATCCGCTTTTGAGGTCTATTTTAACCTCATAAAATAAATTTTTAAAATACCTCAACCGTACGTAAATTTAAGTAACGTTCGACGTTTTTCCGTGCTTTTGTAGCATCTTTGCACTTCTGTCGATTTATTACTCTTGTTTCATCTTTATAATATATTCAACGGGAACTGATTGCTTCACTTAACCTCGGCCGAAATACTATTTGCCCTAAAAGAGGAATCTGTTCAAAAAGTGATGCCTATTATGGTAAATGATCAAAACAAATTTTTAAAAATAACGTTAGGGATGACCATCAGCCAATATTTAACATACCGCTTCTAAATGATCTAGCTTTGCTGAATAATCCTACCTGAAGGTCGATCAAACCATGGAGACATACTGAACGCACACTAGGTTTATTCCATTCAAATAATGGCAATCACTGTAGCAAATTGATTAAGAGACCTTACCGGTCCCCAGACTACTTGGTGAACGTTTTCAGAACAGACAACAGCTATAACCTCTGTTTATCGTTTGCATTTTTATCGCCATTAAAACATTTACTGAATCTGTCTTGGGGTTTTTTTTTATAGTTCTAGGAAATCTGATTGCTTGGTTTGGCTACACTACTTTTATTATTAAAATGGAGAAAAATGTGTTTATTTTCTAGTGAAGCGCTCATAGCCGCGACGTCAACCGCTTTGATTAATCTAGAACGCAAATTTCAAAAGAACGAGGATAATCTGATCAAAGTTGTTAAACAATGCTTAGTATAAAAGATTTATTGTAGATTCAAATGTATCAATTAAATGCCTAATCAGGGCTATTATTCTTGAAAAAAATGTGGAACCTTTTGGCATCACTAAATTAAGAGATATAGAAAGAAGCAAAACATCTTCTGATGTGCCTGATATGAGCTGCCTGATAATGCTCGTTAGACGTCGTAACTCTGTTACTTAAAGACGCTGCTTTCATTGGCTCTATTAGAGAAGTGTGCAACGAGGGTATGGAAAAACATATTGTAGTTTTCATATTGATGCTGCCGAGTGCCCCAGTAAGACCATGCCAAAGACCATGCATCAAATATGTATGTACCTGTGTCAGACTAGCACAATCCTTAGCTCAAAGTGAATGAATCGACACTACTTAGTTTTTGCGAACGGTCATTCCTCTCAAGAGATTTCAGGTTTGTATAAACGTTCCGAATTTCTCCCTAGTCTTTTTAAAATGCATGATCTTTACGCCCATTTTAGGCTTACTTGTTTTTTTACGAGCGCGAATTATGTTGCTTAGCAAATAGGTAGGCTATATTCATTATTGATATCTTTAGGAACCTTGTATTGCAAGATTGCTATCAATATTTTTCAATTAAATGAAGCCTCAAGAGACTGTAGAATGAGCGAAACTTGTTGAACCTAAATTCTGTAAAACGTAGGTGCTTAAAGCAGCAACTATTCTCATTCGAAATGCGCTATTTCCAAATTATAACTCTGGGAGGCTTACAATAATTATGGACTAGATTGGTCAGTATAAGCCACAAGAAAATTATCAGCTTTCCAGTTACGGCTAGCGTTGAGGCGACTGAAGAATCTCGAGAATCTGGGCGTCAGAAATATCCTCTGGGCTATGGTCTGTTAACTCAAGTGACGCAATATGCATTTATTGCTGCTCATATACATACAAACGTTACCTAGGCGATCCAGTGCCGTGCCGAAATGCTGTCATTAAAATAAGCTGCAATTTAGAACCCGCACTAACCGCGACCATTTTTAACTTAGTTGCAACAATTGGTTAATCAGATTTAGTTATTTGCCCACTGATTCATTTGTATATGAGAATGTTAAGCGTACGGATAGCTTCGATTGCTTTCATGTTGGAACTCACTATAATGCAATATCTCTATTAAGAACAATTACACGTGTTTAGTGCCCGACGTACAATCATTTGGACTCACCTGGATGACTTCGTACAAATTTTGTTTGATTTTATCGTGGCTCAGCTTCAACTGAATGTTATGGCGCTGTTAAATACGATCGTTTCATTCGCGGTACTACATATGAATTTGGTAAAAGAACCGCGCGAAGTTTTTTTTTTAAATTATTCGACTAATTTGAACTTCTACTCTGAGCGTTTTCACTGGTTCTTTTTCGTTGGATTTTAAATGTGTTGATAGCAGTGTACTACGATAAAATGAAACGCTATATAAACTTGATACGAAAATCGCCTATAACGAGCGATTTTTTTATAACGTGTTAACATCGTTAATTAATTTTGGAGTTGTTAGTTTGAATGAGCAATTTCTACAAAAGTCAAACTACAGCGCGGTGACATTATTTGGAAGTTGGTGTAGTTGAAAACATTTAACTGTTAGCACGCATAACTTCACTGAATCAAGTTCAATTTTCAGGTATAGAACAGTAGCAAAGTTACTAACTTGACCCTTAAAAAGCAACAGTTTTCAGAGTATCTTTATGATCGGATTGACAGCCAGGAGCTTTACCTTTAAAAACATGACAGTGCTTAGTTCATAACCACATGGAGTAGTTTAAGAATAAAAAATGTAAGCCGGCTAAGTACGCACTAGAGGTACTGAGAAGTATAATAGGGATGTGCCGATCCAATGCGAGCAGTTCGTTGGGTAAGCTAAGATTCTTGAAGGCATAAAGAGGGTAAATTCGCACAAAAGCAATTGAGTTACCTGGGTTTACTAGAGAAGGCTGAATGGTTTCCATCGTCGTTGCAGAGCCAACCAGCAGTGGATGAGCGAAAACTAGCAGTTTTGCTAGTTAGGAAAAAAACATTTACATTGTAATAGAAGGCTTTAAAAATCACTTATATATTTTCTTTCCATCCTGTCTGCATACATTTCCATAAATAAATAGTACATTGTACAACTAGAAAGAGCGAATAGTATCTGCTAAAATGCAGGTTATTAGTTACTAACGAGATATGCCTATGCCAGCTTGAGTTTCAGGACACGCTTGTTCAAATGACGTAGGATACATTTTGTTTTGCTCTTCCAACAATTTAGCTCATACTATTACGATATATTTCATGACCCTTGAAAATTAAATTGAGACATCTGATGAACCTAAGTGTTTATCTGGTTTAGATTTGAATATCCCTAAGGTGCAAAACGCGTACAAAAGTCAACGATTGTTAAGTAAGCTAAACAGGTGGACGTGGCCTCACCTGGTTGTAAAACTGGGTATATGCAACGCTGAGGACAAAACAAAATAAAGCGCCAGAAAAGGACACCCGCTTCTGGGATTGGCATCGGTCCGGAGAATCACGGTACCTCAGGGAAGCTGCTAGATTAGCGAAGTCGGTCGTTTGGCGATGCCTCTGCTAACCGCTTTCATCGGTTTGGCTTCGTCCGCGCAGCAGCTCTTTCACTTCAATAGCATTCCAGGTTCGTACAGATAAAGAAAAATGCTTGAATCTAGTTTAAAAACGCTTGAAATAAGTACTATTGTGCTACCGCTTTTTACGAAATTTGCTGCCACAAAATTCAAATTTAGATAAATCCATCATGTGTACTACATCGCAAGATTTTGTAAACTCTATTATTCGTGTAATATCCAAGTAGATTCGGTAATGACGTTCAACAGACCAAATAGGTTCTTTACCCAAAGACATATGAGGTAGAAAAGTTGGTCTTATTTTAAAGCTAGCTTAGAATACAATTTATATTCTGACGGTGTTGTAGCATTAAAACGATTGTGTGATACCGTATGTCAAATGGTTTAACAGTTTATGAGCATCGCTTATATGTTAATTTTTATAATTCCACCTAGTTTTCTATCTACATTAATTGTGGCCTGGGCAATTTGTTTTGTTTTTTAACTTTTTCATTTCAACTCAATTTGGTTGCATAACATTAATTTAATCTGTCGAACACATAACTCAGACGGTTTTGACTTTAATTGAGGAAAGCGGCAGTCTTTGACAGGGTTTCATCCAAGCGGCATCCTTGCTTGCGATTCAGAACTTTGTAAGGAAGACAGCGTCGATTGAGTGACAGCTCTGAGCTATTTGTTTTTTTCATTTACACTAATCAATATAATATAAACCCATTTCAACAAATATATGTCCTATCTTCAATGACCGCTTTCTCGTGAACTCATCGGTTCCTTCCAGCTCAGGTACAAAACCTATGACGATAAAGCTGAACATGGTTTTGAGATCGCTATTTGAGAAACAGAGCAGAGACCAGCACAATAATATAACTACTCTATGTAGGGCTTATACGGAAGTTCCGGCGTAAACACTAATGAAATCAACCCGTCTAGGCACTTGAACCTTCAAAAGGACCCATTCCATCCTGGAATCCTAAACAGTGTCTTCAAGAGAAAGCAGTTTCTTAATAGATGGACCGACGAGAACTCCATGTACCCGCAAGCTTTACATTACATACATGAATGACATTAAGTAGAAGCTAAGGCCAGTGTGTCTTTTCTAGCCCTCGGAGGTTCTTCGCACCCGTAGGTACAGCAAGAGCAATTCCAGCTAACGGGAACGTTTGTGCGCCTCATGGACGTTGGTAACGGCCTTCACAATGGAATGATTCTTTTGAAATGTAGCGGCATTTGATGGGACTGCTGTGTCTCTAAGCTTACCCTCAGGATACTGATGTGTCTCCTGAAATTAAATGTGGCAATATTTTCTGTGCAGTCACCAGTGCTTTTAAGATGACACGGAACAAAACGGCGATGGATTTATTTGCTAACTCGTAAGCCTAGCAAACGTGTTTCATTTTGTTTTCGGGATAGATTTTCTTTTCCTTCATTATTTATTATTCATATATTCTGCGTTGAAGTTAGCTCAAGTTTTATATTTGACTAAAGTATTTTTTCAGCTCAGCCCACTTCTTTTGAACACTCAATACGAATTTAAAGTATGGGAGCCTCCACACTCAAAATAGGAGTTGCTTGAGACATCTGTTTGAGAAGAGATAAGCATGCAGTGCTTTCACGTATTCAAATAAATTTAATGCCATCAGTTGCTTCAAATTCTAACAAGATTCTAAATCTGTTAATTATTAACTTTCTGTTTACTAGAATAAGCTCAGTTTCAAAGGAACATTTGTTGGTATTTATCTTAATTGCTCTATTTTGGACTTTATCATACGGAGACGCGCAGTGGACGGAATAAAGCAATGAACTAACGGCAAAGTAGTGTTTGCACGCTTGGATTTTGTCGGTAAGCTTGGCGTGCGTAGCTCTGTTGCTGTCTACGCCTGGCGTTCATCTTTGGAGATATTATTGAGTTACATTGCTGGCGTTTCGGGCAGCACGTAAAAGGCTTAAATTCAAAATACTTAAGTATCCACTCACAGTAATGCTCCTAGGTCTATTCTTTTCGCAAGATGATGAGGTTCCGACTATTTCTTCGGTGCACAATGTTATCAATTGGGCAAATAAAATACTGCTGTAAATTGGCTTCGATGTTATGTTCAAATATGAAGTTAAGATATTTGCTTAGGAAGATCCAAATGTCACAGCATTGACTGTAAAATTATTATTACTGCAAAATTAAATTCATTAAGATTTAACCGACTCGAAGGAATGCTCGAAGGATGCAAGTAAAAATACCTTTTACCCGGCTGGGTATTTGCTTCAAGTCTGCGGTCTATTATTGAACTGTGACATCTATTTCAATTTCACCCACAATAGCAGGATACGTGCGTATAGGTTAGCCTGACGTATTATAACTAGAATAAAAAGTGAAGTATCTTTAATATCCTTTGCAGGACATCCGCTTGCAGCAACCATGAACGAGACGCTAAACGCGCTAGCTGAGGCTCTCAGCACAATGGTAAGCCCACTTGACACAGTGGGTAGCAGTCTAGGCACAGTCATTTCTGGCAACGATACGGGGAGAACTGTACCTACGTCCTCGTCACGAGCTTGCGGCGCCTGGAACACGGGCCAACATAATCTATTCCAAACGGCTGAAGTTGCTTTAATCCTTGGCAGTGTGGTGCCTCATAGGTGAGTGATTGATCCAGGTTACGCGATTAAATGTCATTTATCTTTACAGGATTAGCATAACTAGGTAAGATAGTCTAATTAAATGGAAATGTTTTTTTTTATAGTGCCTATGGATCTACTGAAACGGGGATGGAAAGAATTTTTTGAATAATTGCAGCGTCTTTTCTTTAAACAACACTCTGCAAATAATTGTTGACGATGGGTACAACGAATTTTGCAACAGATTTTAGCTAACTTAATTAATACGAATCATGTAAAAAATTATCTCTACTAATAGATTTCAGATGAGCACCTTGATTGCCCGTGGCCTTCTAACCGTCGCTTTTCTACTTTTGGCTGGATGGGGAACGTTCGTCGTATGTGCATGGGATATTGCGCTGTGGAGCCTAATACACCTGCTCATCAACGGAGCATATTTTGCATTTCTACTTTGGAAGGTAGATTACTGTCAGAGTACTGAATACAATCATAAAAATATTATATACACCCATTAGTACTCAAAAATCGCTGAGGTTACTTTGTATTTATGTTTACGGCAGTGTCTAATACACGAAACTTTCATTAGCCGTTGACGTGACTTATGTTTAACCTTCTTGCGAAAAACCAAATATTTTACGACGACAGTAAGTGACGACAAACGGCCTTACCCTTGAATGTTGGAGTATACCTTAACGGTTCTACTTATACTGTGGCATATCTTAGATATGGAATGGATCAAGGACATGCTACAAACACAGAAACAAAATACCATGTCAATCAAAATAGCACATATTATACATTTAAAATAAAATTACTCTTTTATACAAGTACTTCAAATGAAAGCCTATTTACTACGTTATTCATACGTATTGTTTTTTCTGATTTTAGAATATTCCACCCCCTGTCGACGGCGAACTTCGCCTTCTGTATGAAAAATCATTTCAGCCTTTGCTTGTGGAAAAACGACTTTTTAATAGGCTTGTCAAACATGCAGCAAAGCTCGAGCTCGAATACGGAAAACGGTATTCGGTCGAAGGTAAGGTAACCGCGGGGTATTGCCAAGTTTTTAGGAAAGAGTAGTCTTTTGAATCTAAGTAAATATCTAAGTATCTTTTTTGCAATGCAACTTTAGCTTTTCGACGTGCCCAATTGTGCTCTTAAGTTGTTAAGTTCAAAAGGGTAACTTATTCACGTTCTCACTTGCTTTTTCCATAAGAAAAATTATACATATATTCCTTGACATAGGAGCAATTACAGATTTGCTTTTTATTGGGTTCATGCATGTTAATTTCAGTTGATATTTTTCCGGTGTCTGTAAGTAGAAACTTTCCGCTCTTTGGAAATATACGGTAAAACACTTAGTCTTATAAGGTTAAGGGCATAGCATTTATTAAATTCGTTCATGATTATCCTCAAAACGTTTGTTGACTCCAATTTGTGAGTAGATTTCAAAGTTTACATAGTTTTTTCCAGGTATTACAATGGCAGATGAGCGGGTGTCAATACTCCTTTCCGGCCGGCTACAAGTCACGTGCGAAGGCGTGCTTCTCCACTACGTGCAGCCAACAGAGTTTGTCGATTCTCCAGAACTTGAATCTTGTCCCGCAGGTAGAACTTCTCATATCACATGTTCCTTTTATTTTGTTTCTCTATATAAGTTGCGTAATAGTGGTGTTAGTGTTTGTTGTCGGGCTTTTCTATTGAAAGAAATAACCACGTTTGTGCTTTAATGAAAAAATGCTTTAATGAAAAGGAAATGCAGTGAGACCGCATAGGATCCTTTGAACATAAAGGGAAACAAGATCAAGCCTGCCTGCCCATATGGCTAAAGCCGGAAGTTGAGACAATGGCAATATGTTGTACGAGTGTAATGGAAAATTAAAGGTTCAACGGGAAGCGTAAGAAACCCGGGAAGCAATCTCAGCGATGGTTTGAGAGCGCAATCTGAAGACGTTGAAGCTGCGGGGTAAACCTAATCTGTATATCTAAAAACGAATATCTATACAGCACTTGCTTTTCAGCTTCACTTTTTCTATTCGGTTAATGAAATCGACCAGAAGAGCTGTGCATTTCTGTGCAGCAAGCAATGTAATTCCAGCCACAAGCAATCTCAAACAATGTTAGCCAATTCTTCCAAAAATATTAATTGCTTCGCAGAGAACTCTTGCTTGGCGCTTCACGAAATACCTTCATTACTCAAAAATGTATAAAATTTATATTCATTTCAGTTGTACATATCTTTGTGCCTAATTAGGATATACTGCAAATGATGGTACAGACGTCATTCTGTCTCTGGACACCTCTCTTCGTTTATTCGGTGTTAGGCATTGTTAATTGATTATTAATAGATTGAGGAATTAAAAAATATATATAATGTACGTCTTACATGAACTATCGAAATCCGCTCGAGCTCTATTTGAAAAAGAGGGGTAATGTATTCCATGATTATCCTTGTCTCATTTTCATAGGGTATGTGCGGTTCTGTTGATGTGCAGCACCATCTTATATAATCGGCTACAAATGATTGGCAATAACAGAATGTAGTAAGACTCTAAGGATATGGCTCTATTTAAAACCTGTAGCAATTTAAGTAAAGATTTTAGTACTAAGACTCTGAGTACATGTTCAGTAAAAATATGAAATTACTTAGGAACACTTTGTTGATAACTTAATATTTTTAGAGATGGACGTGTACTTTATAACATGCTTGCGTGTCATATGACGGAGTTGCATTTTTTTGTCGCTGATTATGTGTATTGAAGCAACTACACATGTTATGTTTGCTTGCCCGACTGTATTGCTTGAAAGAGAATATATATATATAATGTCACTTAAGTACGGGGATGTAGAGAGCTACAGTAGTAGCTACAGCAGCAAATTTTTCGACGTCGAAACGAATGTACAAAACTGACCTTATTCCACGGTACGCTGGGATATAGATCGCTTTCTGATACCCGCACACATTCCCTAAAAATCATTACGCTATCCGTTAAGTCAATTGAGTTCCTCTACTATAATCGGTGGGAAAAATTGTATTATAGGTCATTTCAAAATGTAGAACAATGTAATAAACTCATTCCAGTCAATTTATTGTATCGTTGATATTTTTTCAATTTACTCAGGAAGTGAAAAGACGAGTCAGGTAACAATCACGGCAGTAGAGCCGAGCGTTTACCTCTGCTGGACACGAGAGGCTTTTGCAAGTGCCCTTCGCCAAAACGAATTCTTGGATAATGTAGTCTTTAACCTCATCGGTAAAGACATAGCGCAGAAGCTGTACTCTCTCAATGAGTTTCACAGGTAAAATTTTATTTAAAAAATTAACTGTAGTATGCTTGAACAGTTGTTGCACATCATTGCTTGTTGTCTTATTTTTACGGACCAAATAAATTCCACATCCAGTCACACACAAAATTGAACCACGGTAGTTGGAAATCAAGGTAGTAATATAATGCAAATTATAGAGTTGTATAATGCACCTCATAAAACAAGAAAATAGAGCAGCCGTTTACTTCGACTTCAATAAAGATTTAAATAAAAATTTAGCAGAACAAGCAAGATCCACTGTTTCAAGTTCCACTGCGTTCGTAAGACCTAATTACACCCATTGTAAAAAATTCTATTGGTTTCCAGCGATATTATGTGTTACTCAAATCACGCATTTCTCCGGTTCAGTGAAAATCGGCCGTTGCTTCCTTGTATTTTGCTAGTAGTGGCCTTACTAGCAAAATGTAACTTTGCATCCTTGGCATATTCCTTTACAAATGCATACCTTTCAAACTAAATGATCAGTAGGATTTGGAGCCTCTAGGGGGTCTAAAGCTTTCGTAATTGGATCTATATGCAGCTAAAGGTACTTGTAATTTTTGCGGTTACGCCTAGGTTAGGTAAAAGCGTGTTGCTACTCGTGAAAAGGATGCTTAGCTGTAAAATCTAGGCGCTTCTATACCGCCGACCCCATTTGTGTACCCTGGATGTAACCAAAAGAGATATGGAAAACGTTTCAGTGACATGCTTCGCTTTATTTGGAACACCGCATCGTTTGCTTACTATAGCCACGCATACACTGGATCGAACCATGTGTTCCTGCGCGTCAGCTTGTGTCAGCGCACTCGTGTATACGGCATTAGATAGGCTCCCTTTTTGTCCATACAATAAACAGCCGAACGAACACTGTTCACATACAACACCGTATCTCTGCCGCTAAATTCTTTCAGCCGCCACCATATAAATAACGGATTGCCATGTAGACAGCCACTATAAAATACGACAGAACAGCATTAAGCTGGGAGTAGGTTACGCAGTCCGATCGCAGGTAGTGTGCTCGAATCGGGTTTCCGATAATACATTAAACGTACATGATTACAAATATAAGCAAAACGTGTGCACATAACTCGAATATAGTGCTTTACAAGTTCGTATGCTTCTATCATCCATTCTTCTGTTTGTCAACTCTAAATAAGCCGAGCTAGTTGTGATTATCATAAACGAGGCGTTACGTGTTAAGGTATTTTTAATTTCGTAAGTTTTAGTTAAAGAAATATTGGTTTATGAAAAAAAATACAAAGAATGAGTTTTTGTATTTGGATTCTGGTAAGGTTACATAAACTGAGACTCTTTGCATTTTTATCGAAACAAACCTAAAACTATACACCTATATGCGCCTATATGGAGTCTACTGAAACCAAGTTAAGCATTAGTAAGTTAGCGCCAAAGCAGACACGGCTTAGATTTAGCGTACGGCCTTTGACACCTTATATCAAAAAATAATTACATCGATTCGTAGTTTCCGCAATTGCTAGACGAAAGCTAACGTGTTGGCAGTGTTACATTAACAACAGCTATTAGCAATTGAACATGGTAATTTACGGATAGTATGAGTAAGTTATTCACGTCAGTTGGTTTTCTTTATCGTATGTCCTTATCAATGTTACGTTATGTGCGTTGGTGTATAGGCTTGGTGGTAGTGGCATGTCGGCTCTATGCAAGGATCAAGCAGACTGGTGGCGATCGCCGATTCCGCGGTCGGTATCCCTTGATGCACTATATACCGAAGCCAGGGGCAGAGTGCGCTCCCTATGCTGGGGCAAGGACATTACACAAGATATGCGCCCAGCTAGCCAGGCAATGTCCGATTCATACGGTATGTACAATAAGCACTTGCTCAATGAAATATGCAGTGTCATATTTAAATCTCCGGATGAAGGCCACAGCATATTTTAAGATTTCTCGTGTGCCTAACCATCTGAAGTAGCAGTGTTAAGAATAAATTATACTGCTAGATCTAATTCACTCAAATCGCATAATGCTTGGCAAAGATTTCTGCCTTCTGGATGCGTATAAGCTTTCTTTTAATGGATTAAATCTGTTATAACAGCTGTGTTTTAAACTGATGAGCCGCAAACAGTTAAATAGTAATATGTTATAGATATCATACATGACAAAAACCTATATGGATGAAAGTGAGCTTAACCCACCAATACCCTTTACCTAATCGTTAAAAACACTTCTAAATGAATTCTATTATGCCTCTTTACCTGTGTTACTCTATAACAATCTGCTTTTCAATATATACCCCAAAACAAGCCACTTTATATTGTCACCTTACCATGTCAACTCTCAAATAGCTGAATAATAAATATAATCTATATTCGTTTCACCTAAATCCGGCTATTTACAGTTCCCATGTCTATGTAATATTTGTCCATTGAAAAATATATCCCTGCCATCCATGAGTTTAATAAAACATTCCACTCATAAGGTGAAGATATTTTTGCTTTTTTAGCGATAGCTGCAATCTTTTGTTTTTCTCCTCATATGTTGCAATCCACCATAAATTTTATGTCAACTTACGTGTTTTAACATTTGCAACGAGGCTATTTATTATTCCTTGAGTTCAAATCTTGGCCTTTTAAATCATACGTTTTACTTTCTTATCTTCAGAGCATCTTGATACTTCTTTTGTCATTGTAAATCACATCAGTTTTGGCCGCCGTATATGCAATTTACTTCATGCGGCGTGCTGGCTTATAATGTACTTTATTTTTCATGAGTAATTCATACTGTACATATTCAGTATCGTCGAAGACATCCTACCTCGCGCTTTCGGTGGTCTCCGTCCATTTACGGAAATATGTCGATCGTACAATACAATGTACTTTGACGCCGTGTTCAACTCATTTCTTTGGAAATGCCCGCGGCTAGGTTTTCGACAAATTCGTTAATACTAGCTAGTCATTGCTTAATAGATAAGCAGGCGGTAGTGGCCTATATTTGCCTTATAAGCACGTTCTTTTGATTTGATTTCTATCCTAGTTCTACCACGCTTACGCACACCAGCTGGGTCAGTTCATGTGCAATCGAGAGTGCGGCGTCGATGTGTATCATCGAAAAGCCCGAACTCCCGCATTTTTGAGGTCGCTAGCAAACGACATACGGAGATCATACGCGGGTCGCGAACCGCTAATGGTGCTTGGTTGCTGTACTGCTGTCTTTTCTTTCTTGCTGCTTTTTGACTCGTACTTGCCATCTCGTATGTCATTCTCACGTTACTCTTTACGGACCGACTTCTCACGGCTCGACGAGCGATGCTCCGCGGACGCACACCCATGGCATCTTCTTCTTTGCGTCACAATCGTATGGTCCGATATTATTTTATTATTGCCGCATCATTGCGGTGCACACAACCTTCTCGGCTCTGTTGCATCTGCACCGGTTGATTCAAATCAACGTTTTGCGGATCTCGTTACTCCTGCTGTCTGTCCATACCCACAAAAACTTTTGGCATATCAATCTGTTGGCTCTATTTCTGAAACACGACTAACAATCCGATGGCCAATGAAACTCTGCGGTGCTTGTTAATGTTGACGTAATGCTCACTAGGCTTGACTAGTGCGCCCTTAATCGAATGTTCGGCACGTCAAAAGAAGGCACCAGGCCAACATGGTTGCCACATGGCACTCGCGGCCGGATTAGCAAAGTTGACGTTTTCTCCAAACTAAAAATAGTAGTGACTAACAAACAACTAGAGGTTCGTGCTTGAGACGTATGAACAAAGAAGAAATGTTAGAGGGAGTGACTATTAACTGATAGGTTGAGTTAATCTGTATACCTAAAATTGTCAATGTCATACGCAAAATTTAGCAATAAGGTCAAAGGCCATCTGGAGAACAGTGGCGTTTTATAATTCATCGAATACACCAAAACCCATTTAACTGACATGGTTGCTGGACATACCTGATGTACGTCAGCTCCAATGAATTTATAGCTGGGAAATCGAATCACTCGACGTTTAGTTATGTGATTATGTCGGCGTATTACTGGAATTGCATTCGGCCGGCGTAAGTGCTATGCCACGCCGTAATGTACTTGAATTAGTCCGCCTTGCCACAGACTTTAAGATGCTCAAATATTTTTCAACTGTGGTGGTAGCTGATCATCTAAGCTCAACCATGACTTTGTGTGTCACTACAACGTATGCTTCTATTATTTGATATGTTGACTTACTCATTGCGTTTTCTTTGACCGTTTTTCGTTCTCAGGGATATTATATTATTAATAAAGGGAACTTGATATACGCTTCTGCGGTGATTTTTAAATTTGTTTTTTATTGTAGGCGATAAATAATAACATCTTATAGATAAATTATTTATGCTCGAAATAAACTATCATCGAGAGTAGGAGGACGCCAGGTATGTGAAATTTTTTTGGTGTTGGACTTTACGGCCTACTTTATTTATTTGGGAAGTTTTGTGCAATCTATGAATGGACACCTGCACTGTGGGTAAAATGCAAGTATCAGACCGAGTCGGCAGAAATTTTAATAATACATCATCGTCGTGTTTGCAGCCCAACTGAAGCGGTTCCAAGAAACGATCCTGCCTCAGTTGAGACCGTTGCCCGCGTCTATCGTAGTGACCCCAGTGGTCGCTATAACATCGGCTACGCCCTCGAGTGGGCTCATCCGGCAACCATCGTTATGACCAGCGGGCAAGGAGCGCGCTGCCGAAGTGGAGATGAAGCACGTTAATTTCGCCGATAAAGATAACATTATCCCCGATCGGTGATGAACTTTCGGCCTCCTTGCATTGGAAATACATTAATAATGAGTGCAAGCTTAGAAGATCACCACTTCACAAGTTCTAAACCTTGCTTTACTTATTGTGCTTTTTACATGACACACTACATTTCAACGTAGCTTAGAATATCGAAAGACTGGATTCGTAAGTACCCGATGCGAAAAGTGCACGTTGGCTCTCCAAGTGCTTTTGGCACTTATATGCCCACAATGGATCAATGGCAGTACAATTATTTGTTGTAGTCGCATGGATGCGTGTTTGAATGTGCGGGTGATGATTAAACGCTAATTATTTCTAGGTCGCATTATACATATATATATATATATATATATATATAACTGAAATTATTAGAAGAACGGAAACAGTGCGGAAGATGTGTGTATTTTAATGCCATTGATACTACCCTGACTGTAATTTTATAAATCTAAAGACTATTATTATAAGTGTAAAAGCGCGCATCTTTTGTATATTTAAAACCTTTGTTGTTTGAAATTATAATATTAAACCTTTGGGTATATAGAACAAGCCAATCCGTGTAGAGAAAATAATTGAATCCTTTATGTGCTTTAAAAAAATAAGTAGACACACCTCCTCGATAAGAAAAATGATAAGCAGGGATTGAGTTATAGAGCTCTGAACAGATGACGGGACCGTCGGATGATGGGTAAACATTTGTGGACAACAAATCCAAACCTAATGTTCTATGTTTTTGAACAGTTGGTAATGAGACAGCAAATCACCCCATACAGTATAGCCGACTGCGGTCTTAAGAAACGTCTAGAAAAGACCAGACGAGAATAATGTTATAGCAGTTTTCGTAGAAAAGTAGCCCCCCAAAAATAGTATTATTTACTATAACCACTTGAGAAAATTGCTTAGTCACCGAGCTTGTGAGTGCTTGAGAGAATTGCCTTAATATATTTCGTAACCTCTATATTTAAATTTTTTTGGTAACATATATAAAAACTACCATTTGTAAATGTTGTGGGAGTTTAGATATGGTACATAACTATATCCGTGTACTTAGAAGATAGAGAGATTCTATGTGTCTGCATTTCAGGAAGGCAAGACATGCTTGCTGTTTGTTCGTTGGAGATACAATTGACTTGCTCGTATTTCCTGGATCGCACTAAAATCAAGCTCTACTCTTATCGAAAATGTTATGTCGAATACAAAATTTTACGTTGGATTTTTATTTGATTTATGTGACTATACAATAATTTTCATTGTCAGCTTTCGAAACCTTCAGGGATCCGAAGCTGGCGGATTGAGTGCGCGATACGCCGATTGCTTTTCGGGTTTTCTACAGAATTGCGCACCGTATAGGACACGTATTTGCGGCCCAGATCATACTGTTAAATCTGAGCAATATATACATATATATATATATGTATATATATATATATATATATATATATGCAATTGATTTAAAACTGCTTTAAACATCTTAACTTTCATCATACGATTATAACCAAGAAACGTAATTAGTTAATGTTCTTAAACGTTTTTTCCTTGTCTCCGTGAGTTTTGACACTGTGTGTTCAGGTTTCGGTTATTACGTTTAAGAGAACTAATAATTAATATTGAGCTGTAGTTGATGTACTCTCATCAATTTTGTACATCGTAGTGCTTGTTGTCTGCAACTCTACATCTCCTTTTCCGAGGAAAATTTTTAGGAATTATTCATTTTTAGGAAAAATCACCTACTTCCGAATATCCCTCTAATCGCGTATGATCGTAATCGATAGTATAGTATGTATGCATGTCCTTAGGTGTCCACGTAATTGTGTAGTGGTCAGACAAGTGCTTTTGTCGACTCTAAGTAGGAGTCGTGAGAATAAGAAGCGTCCTCAGTGCTATGGTGTGACTAGGACCTACTGTAATGTATCTACCGAGGCGGCTTTATTAAATGATGACTCATCACCAGCTATAAGCTCGACGATAAACACGCAATTTATTAACAAATAAATGCACCATGTTCTCAATACAAACACATTTATACAGTTTTTTACTTAATAAAAAGTGTACAAGACAAAGGTTATATATATTGGTAAACTATACTAAGCGCATCAACTTTTTTAATAACGCCATGTTTGTGCTAGACTGTAGTTAAAAGAGTTACTTTGCCTAAGAGAATCATTGTAGTACAGTATAGCTCAGGGTAGAAGAACTGATAAAGGGCTTTGATGAGGATGAAAGTGCCATATTCCTGGTTTATCAAACGATAAAAATGGCCTGTCTAATAGAGCGCTACCGTATAGAATATTGCGAGTAAGTTATTCCAGCAAGTGTTATCATATTTTTCTCTTCTACGTGGCTGCAGTTGATAAGGATTACTGAAGAACTTCTGAGAGAGTCAATTGTCTACGATTTGACCTTATTCGGCCCGAATACGTTTACCGTGACATGTGTTTACCGGTCCATTAATTAATAAAATATTTACCCTGTTAATATCCATAATACCCTACAATATCCATACCATAGCCAGATTCATTGGAATAATTAGGCAAAAGTTAAGATGATATAGCTGTATATTTACATGCATGCTGTATGATTACATGTTGTCGAGTCTGGAGTTTGTTACTCAGTTTTACGTGGCATAGCATAGCCAGATAAAGGCAAATTGAGGTTGCTATTTTAACGTTATAGACGAGAGAGTGAGGACCCAGTGACGAACAGGATGTGTAACGTAATAGCCGTTTATCGCATTCTTGTGCTTTCACAGCGCTCCTCCGTACATTCACATTTCCTTGAAGAAAGTCAACTATCACCTAAAAAATAATATTTTGTTTCTAAAACAGAACTCCGTGTGTTCCACTGAACTCCCCTTCGGCACATTGAATGCCTGTATGTGCCCTCTAAATGTAAGGCTGCATCTTTCTTCATGTATAAAGTTGTAACTTTACACCAGTCGCGTCGTACTAATGACATTACGGGGCTCCATCCATTGCTGAGACAAAGAAGCTTGTTATTCTGCAATCGTGTTGACAGTTTCGAGCAGTGCCCTGTGATAGCTCTAGAAACAGTGAAATTCATCTGTGCACAGAAATCAGAAGGTAAAGCCTGAAAAAAATGCATTGACCTTAGGTACAGCTGAGTATTAGCTCTGCTCGGTACGCGCGCTTTTCCACATGCTTTGATCGAAAAAGGTAAAGCTGTCATCGTAGGTCTGTACTTGTTCTGTCAAAGCTCGTGATGTAATTCGCTACTATGACGAATCTGTACTTTATTAACATTGATAAGCTACTAGTGTTCTTCGCAGTAAAATCTGTAAAACAAAAGTTCCGTCTGTTGTATTGACCCTTGGCAATCGTTTTGGTGCCGCCTGAAGTAAAAAAAAATGCTTCAACTGCAAAAGCCATACAGTATTGAACATATAAACTGAAATAGGAAGATTTTTGGCAATTTGGCCTCATCCAATACTAGGCGTTGTCTACATGGAATCAGAAATCGGAGAAAACTTAGAGTCTACAAACAATGTCTAAGGCGATGTCTTAGCTAGGAGTCGGGCTCCAAAAATTAAATCCTGGCTGGCTCAATGGCATAGCAACTGGATCTTCCACTAGAATTTGTGAACAGGCCAATAAGCAACTGAAGTCTGATTGCTAGTCTAGGCAAGGTTTTTCCATTTGAAAATCTATACTCACATTTTTGAAGGTCTATATTAAAGGTTATTATCACAGAAAACAACAATGTTTATTTATTGAACCCTTGAATGATTCATTGAATGATGCCTTTATTTCTTTCAAGTGAGCCCAAAGGCCAGATATCAACAAGCTCTAAAGATTGCTGCCGTATGCAAATTTCGAGCCGTCTTCACATTGTAGTCTTATGTCGTTGTTTTTAGAAACTCTGTCAGAACTCTGTCACTACAGAAGTTCATATCTGAGTAACAGTATGAGATGTATAAATATATATATATTTTTTTAGCAACAAACGTACATTTAAATGTAGCATCTCGAATGTATCTGATTATGAACAGGGCTGACGCTTTTCAATCTCTTTTCGCTACAGGTAACGTTTTCAGTTGCATTATGCACTCTTCGAAAGCATCGTTCGTGGTATTTATAGCCATTAAATTCCTTAGCTGGTCTGGATCATCCAATCAAGCGGGTTTTACGGATAAGCTTATGATGATATACTTTTAATTGAACAATCTCTTGGAAATATCACAAAAATGACGTCCCAAAAATGGAGCGATCGAGTGAGTCCGCTGAAAAAATCACTGTAAAGAGCGAATCTGTTGAACCCCTTGCATCGAAGCTACATGGTGAGTATAGGATATGCTGGTGGAGCGCAGTAAATGTATCACTCGTTTTTTAATATTTTTCATGCAGGCGAAACACGAAACGTCAAAAAAGTCGTTTACTTGTAACGCTTATACGTTTAACGTAAATACTTGTAACGCTGGTTTTTCAAAGTTACTGCGTTTATAGCGCATAGGGACATGCTACCAGGCATTAGGACTGGGACCCTAGGCTATATAAAATAGCAATGATTTACACATAAGCTACCTCAAAAACCTGTATTATTCTCAAATCTTTTTAGGCCATCAAATCGATGAACGAATGTTAATACTGAGTCTGGAAAAAGAACGCTATTTGGTAAGAGGAGTTCGGCACCATTTTCTCATAATGATAGAGCGTCTTAATGTATAGGAACTGTTTTGATATACGGGCACGGTGAGGCGAAATGACTCCAATTTCTCAAAGGTATTTACAAGAAACCGGATATACAAATATAGCAGACTTGTGTTGTTTGATCATATTTGCAGGAATTTATATTTTAAATAGATGTCAACAACATTGTCGCATAATTAGGCACTTCGGAAGATTTATCGCTTGAATTTTGGATGTCAAATCTGTTCAGTTAGTTGTCAATACATAATTTGAAGTCTATTTTCAATCCAATTTACTGTTTCTGAATTGCTTGGTCGTAAGTTAAAGCCTTTGACAGTCAAAGACACGAGCTCTTGCCTTATGCAGACCTATGCCCAAGGGCTAGACTAGAAAGCGTAACACATGTCTTCTACCCTAGGTTTTTATGGCTTTGTGTTCATGGAGTTGTAAGCACAAAGGATTTACGTAAGAAATATAAAATTTAACAGATCCATTGATATTTATAATAGCATATAACCTCTTATACCACTTCAAATAAGAGCACCCCGAGGAATGTCCAGGGTTTAACAAAAAGCCAGAAATTTCGCTTCAATGATGTCAATTTCGTGTATATGATGGCACTTTACAGGATCTGTGCAAAGAAATTGCCTTAATTGCAAATTTAAGTTTTCTTCACTCATAAATACTTGTGAGCTGGTAGTAGAGCGCAAAGACGAGATTATTATTTAAAATGAGCACATAGCGCCACAAAGTTCTCAAATCGAATAGCCTTTAAACTTAGCTAATTTAGTTAGATATTCTAAACTAAAGTTACGCAGGTGGCAGCTAATGTCACTGAGTGGGATATATTTGTCCCTGTTCGTGTTTGTAGCCAGAAATACTTTATAATATCTTAGGGTGGCTCCACAATTTTGTCGAGCGGCGTAAGTTGAGTTTGATCACTAGTTGGTCGGATGCTTTGAAGGAAATTTTATTCACTGAGGACCAGCGTTTGGCTTCTTAATGCTTTCAAGCGTGCTTGTAAAAGATCAATGAGTAGAATTTACATGCCCAATATTGACTATTGATTTTTAAACTGTATACACATAAAGAGCTTGGTATCACTAAGGAGCTGTGTGAGTCAGTGAATATTCAATATCTCTGTGATATCTTTATTTTTTGTCCTAAATCCTACGCCTGTAGCTCACAGCTATTTCTTATATGTAACGAAGCTAATATTTATGTCTATAACATCAATTAAAATGAATTATATAATTATTGTGTTAACGATGCATACATAAGTATCATCTATGGACTGCGTTCGCGGTTAGCTATGTTGAGTTCATAAATGATTACATAATATTATTATTTTTAATAATCTCTTATTACCGATCTCTCTCTGTGGTATGCGGCTGACTTGAGATGAAATTAAAACTTAACTATAGCGGGTATGCATATAAAATCTGTACTCGATACGATGGTCGAACCGATGGCTTGGACCAATAAATCTTCGGTCGGTAGTTGGTGCTCCAGTGACAATACATATTTTTAGTTACTCCCGTGAGCAACTATGCACAGTGATGCTCCTTGATAGAAAAAGGATTCCCATTAGAATAATAAAATGAATGAAACAAAACGATTACTCGACGTAATTTTGAACTAATACTCCCGATGTGTGTAAGCAGCTCGGTTGTTAACAGTAACAACTGTAATAATATGCTATCTTAAATACTTATTCTTTTAGGGCTGACCATCAGCCAACATTTAACGTCCACGGTAGCAGTTTTTGCATTACTTCATAAGATGGACTCCATAATATATTATCTATGCAGCAGTATGAAACAGAGTAATCACTGTTATGCTATATCATCCCACTCTGATACCTTTGATAACTGTATGCTCATGTTAGTAGGGTTATAAGGGTAATCAATTTAATTATTTACCTGTTTACATTACTAAAGCACTTGTCTAGCATATAGTAAAGCCAGGGTACTTGCCATGGCGTTTTAATGACCTCTGCTGCCTGAAAAATCTCGATAACCTGCTTTCAATCACTTTATGCTTTTTGAAGTTTCGCAATTTGATATTATTTTGTATTCGAGTTGAAAGGTTTTTGTTTCCAAAGGCAATACTGTGTAGAACTAATTGGCCACGGAACAATCAATCCAAGCTCGTCATGCGCCAGCGTCGAAAACACAGGATCAATATAGTAGTCACTAACACCTGCCCGTGCTACCCTTAGTACCACACAGCCTAAGCAAACTAAAAGAAAAAATTAAACGAGTGTTAGATTTATGTGAATATTGTGACGCGAATGCAATCATGTGTCAACTCTTCATGATAATTGCATAAGCTATTATTACTGCGATGTTACTAAGACACTCAAGCAGTGAAGAATGGTAGAGTAAATGGTAGGAAGAGAATATTTATAATAGTCGGAAATGTTAGTGGCCAACCGAGTTATGGCGTGAATAAGTCTGCAAAGGCGATCGATTTGACTGAGTGATCGAGCTAAAAGCGAAGGTAATTCTTAAAAGTCAACGGGACAGAATTTCTTTATTCTTTTTGATCTTCATTTTTTTTATAAGATTATCTCCTTGTAATTAAAAACGTGTGAATATCAACACAATTCAATAAGAAAAATGGGCAAGAATTAAATCGCGCAGATACAAGCTGTAATACAAAATGCACAATATATTCTTGGGTAGTTTTCAACGAAGCCCTTTGTGTTATCCCTTCAATGATATATTTCATGACAGAATGCTTAACGTTTGCAAATTTGGTTACACTGTCATTTGTGATCAATCTCGACTATTATTAGCAAATGCTTTGTAGATCAGTCGCTTGCAATGCTTTTCTGAGCAGATGCCTACAACAGAACAAGAAAAGCACCATTAACAGTAATGGTATTTATTAATTGAATTACTTCAGAATGTTCATTATGCAGAAGCATGCTCGCTTAACTACATGCGTTTTATATCCAAGTTCAACGTATCTGTTTAACTATTCGTTCAATATTAATATCGCTTGTGAATTCCCTCCAATTGTATCTTTACCCTTAGTGAAACAGAGGCAAGAGTAAGAAAACTAAATGTATTTCGATTATACTTGGTCTGTGTGACTTCATCATTAATAAATTTAGAAACGTAAAACATCCAGACAACTACTGAGAGGAGATTCCCACAGTTTGGGTCATCCGTACACGGTTTAGCAAGACGTAGTGGTAATCCAGTAAAGCCTTGACCATTCGGATCCTCTTTCTGTTGTCTATAATCTTCTGCGCAAGCATATCATTTACCCCATGCAAGGCATATTTGAGCAAAAGCTTTCCCTGGGAAGCTTAAATAAATTAGATATTTCGGCGCCATACGTGGATATCATAATCTCAGCCTTTTGTGCTTTCGTTCTCTATATTCAACCATTTAAACATGATCGCTATGTCGGTACCACGTTTTCAATTCAGCATCAACAACCTAAACATAGATCAAATCACGAGTTTTTAATGACAAGAGGCAGGGATTATTAGTATTACCATTATATTTATCGAGTGTTTAATTGCGTTTTTAGACCCTGTAAGTTATACCTCATTGTCCAGCATGCTCACGGGAAAAAGTATTTCAGGGAATTCTTTGTCACTTTTGCACTAATTTGCAGAGGCAAAGAGCATAATTGACAGCTACGCTCTTCAAAGCTTCATAAACTTCAATAGGTAAGAAATACATACATATATATATATATATAATTATTTTTTGAAAAATTAGTGGAAATGTTATTCTTAGAATGTCTCAGGACAGTAGCTACCTTAATATTCATAATATTTCAGCAATAATATTGCATCACTTGGTAAATACCACAAATACATAGATACATGATGTCCATTTCATTTTTCCTGAACAGAACTGATCTTCTCGCCGGTACGATTTGTTATAAATGGTTTCAGTCTCATTGGCTCAATGGTCCAACAACTGAGTGGCTTTTGAACAGACTTCAACCAGCTGGCAGTACTCTTTGGGCATTCTACTGAGTAAACAATAACATCCCTAACATATATCTTTTTATGCTTGCTCTCGTATGCTCTCTCCACTTCCATAATTTATGATAAATGAATCGGATGATGTGGGCCATTGGCAAAGAGAACCGGTAGTTTATTACTTCTTTTTTCGCGCTTTTATTCGAGATTCACGTCACTGCCTGTGGCCGATGCTACGCACGCATGCACACGTTTTTGGCGCATCCAGCATCTAGGAAAAAACAAGTCGATATTAGAAAAACTTGTCCAAAATGCGGCGCACAACACTTTTTCTTGACGTTCGTTCATTTTTGGAGCGGATGCTACTCTAGACAATTGGGAACCCGTGCTGGCACGATTGAAAAAGCCTCAAAATTCTACCTTTATCCAGACTAATATGTACATATGGCTTGATGCTATCGTGCCCCATCTTGTATCGTTCCCATTTGGTTCACAACATGTACTATTTTATTTGCCAGCTAGGGATATACAACAAACTTTCTGTCTACTTGTGGAAGAAGGGCAAGCCGACCCAAGGCACCAAAAATCACCATTTGCCGATTTTGAATTATCGTCTTTTAACACAGAATACTGCATATCACGTACAAACACAGGCGAATATTCGTGTCTTCGAGTAGACTTAAAGCTCAAGCACTCATGGAACTATTGTTTATTTCAGATGTATATTCCTATACAATTCTATGCAAAATTTCCTGTCTTCAATTTTGGGTAAGTGACAGGGGCGTGCCTCCATGGTAATATTCATCTTGGCACTCGCAGTTCTGGGTACTACTGATCTTAACTATGCTTTGCCTCGTACCAGCTACACAATTAATTGCATGTTTTACAGGTATGACCCATACATTTATCTCTGGAGTTCTTGTTGAATTTGTTATCGTAAGATGGCTGGAGGCGAAGCAAAAAAGAAAAAGGCAGCTGAGAACATTGACTCCACATGCCGCTT
Source organism: Tropilaelaps mercedesae (assembly GCA_002081605.1). NCBI lineage: Eukaryota > Metazoa > Arthropoda > Arachnida > Mesostigmata > Laelapidae > Tropilaelaps > Tropilaelaps mercedesae. The sequence continues at coordinate 40,915 of MNPL01000504.1, forward strand.
AGCTTATCCTATTGCCTATGTTAGATTTATTCTCTTTTATTTTCATGCACCCTTTGTCGGAAAAGGTTAAACAAATAGCAGGAACGACGTGTGGCACTATTGCACCCGAGTTTTACCACACAAATACAAATTTTATTATGAAACCGTGTTTACAACTCCGCACAGGTAATCTTTTTTGGCTAATAATCCTTAGTACAACTGGATGTTTTAAATACTCAAATAAACGGAACTGTGTTAAAAATGATGTTTATTGTTCATTAGTTGTGATAGTTGATTGATTCTCATAGTGAGTTCGATGCAGAACTCTGTCTCTGAATTCTAGCTTGCTTTCGTGTAAAATTGACAATCCTTAGATAAAGGGTGGCTACAAATTGCGCAAAATTAACAGCATAAATTATAACCACATGTTGAATGAGTGGGCATTAAAGGAAAAACGAGGTATTCGTTAGTGTATTGATTTATAAATTTTTGTCATTCTTGATCGTATATTTATATTCTCTTAGAGAAAACCTGAAGAACTGCATCACACTGAACAAATTTAATTTAACGCACTTTTTGAACTTCATAAATAAGCTTAATATAAATTTTTCGAATCATTTCGAATCTCGTAGTGCATAAGTAAGTTTAGGCAGTTTTTGTCCTGGTGGATTTGATAGTTGACTTAACGTCAGCCGCAAATGAAAACGAAAGATAGAGCAAGGAAGATAGATTTTTAAGATATCGTAACGCGACAACCTGTTTTCTAGGAAGCAGTAAGTGTAAGTAGTTTCCCAATTCAAGAGAGCGACTGTTTCGTCGTATGTGCCCCAATATGCTTTTGCTACGTATTAGGTAACGTATCGCAAAATGAGAAGAATACCTCCTTGATACTCTTACTTCACAAGTTCTAAATAAATAAAGCTATCTTTCGGGTCCGGGCCAATCTGGCGTCTGTTTTCAAATGTTTTTACATTAAAGATTGAAGAGAATTTGAATTAAATGTGTGTATTTCAATTATTATATAACTGAATTTCCTAATGTTTACCAATAACGTATTTAAATGGCTAGAAATTTAAGCAATATTCGCAATCATGAATGCACCAACCATGCTCTCACTTCGTTATGTTCATAAATTTATGTATTTCAAAGTAAACCAGGTAAAAAAATAACCCAAGTATTTCACACGTTAATTGCTAATGCGTAAATTTTCACACATAAACACTACCATGAAATGCAACCTTTCCGTTTCGACAAATTGTTGTTAAATGCTGCGTCGTATGTAGGATGTCAACAATATGATTGTCGTGTCATCATCGATATCTGGTGTTTAGGATATAATGTTGCAAGCAGTTACGCCCGCGATCCTTTTAATAGATTTAGCGGCTAGTAGCAAAATCGATACCTGGGATGTGACTAGGAAGGATAATTGGCAAACTACTGTTGTAAACAAACTTATGTTACAATCCGCAGAAGCCATCAGAAGTGCATTGCTCTGCGGTGATCTGTGAGTTGCGCAATATTAGAGCAAGTGATTATTCCTTCCGTGCAGAGATAAATCTTGAGCGCCTTTGGAGGGAATCTCGACAATCGACCACTTATGACAAAATACACTCCCATGGACCCCCGATACATTTTGCTCTAAAGCACTTAATAGCATTCGTTGGTCAAGAAGTAAATGTATTTTATTTCGATCACAATGGTTAGATCCAGCATTTAAATTTAAAAGTATTATGGCCCATGAAACTCAAGGCGTATCAAATGGAACGTATCCGTTTGATTCGTTCGTGTGCAGCCTCGCCTGTGAGAACTTGGGTACATCGTTAATATATATATATATATATATATATATATATATATATCTGTTCTCGTACACAATCTCCGAGTATTTGTCTAAAGACCCTTTCGCATATGTTATTCTTACATTCTGTACTCGCTGTAAAACTCGCTACAATACTTGTTAAAGGTAAACTTTTGCGGTTTTATACAATTTTAACTATTCTAAAATATGTGATCAAATATAGTGACTAGTTCACTGCATTTTTATAAAAATATGCTTGGTGCTTTCTATGCTCACACTTTTGATGACGAAATCAAAATGTTAACACAATTCTGATCTTAAATTATTTTTTCCACAATAAAGTTGATGCGTTTATTGCATGCGGAAAATCTACATATATTCTAACCAACTGTTTAAAGCACAACAAAGGTAATAGGATGCCCCTTGCCTGTTCATTGCAATGTCCAGTTGCAACGGCTAATACTGTTTTTAGTTTACGTAAATTTCACATGTTCTTATTTTATACGGCGAAAGGTACAATAACGGGCATCTAGCGGAATGTCCCAACATCTCGCGCAGGATTTGTCATTTTTGTCTATTAAGAAAAAGTCCTTGAATACATTCAATATGAGCTATGCAAAACTTATTGCCCTTGTAGAGTCTTTCACGTATGCTTACTTTGCCACTCGACCGTTCTTCCGTTAAACTTCCGTTCAGATGAGTAGGTTTAAAACTGGACTAGCTCTACAATTTTAAAGCCGGGGCTGCTCTAAGCGAGCTTAGCATCTTACCTAAATTCGTGTTCTAATCCTTGCCGAAAAACTGTTGCAAGGGTCACGCATAAATTATACGGGCATTATTGAAATCTGCCAGCCTTATTCTAAAGAGATTCTTGGTGTTTTAAGGTAGCATAAAGCAAGCAAACCCTACATTTTTTATGTTTCTATAAATAATAGACAATAATGTTTCAGTCGTTGGCGTGTTTCTAGACATAATTGCGAATGTTGCCTCGACCCGACCGGTTAAGTGTCCTTACAGTGTACACGTCCAAGATAAAAATGTTAGTTTGCATGTGTGTGTAGGTGTGGGTGTGCGCCGTGTGATGAAGGCATTCTCAGCTTCACGTTATAGGCTCTTTTCCAGTGGTTCGTTTCGTATGTTGATTCAAAGCATCGCACCAACACGTTCATTTTTCAGAGCAGTCGATACGAGTAAGAGTCATTCATTTATATTAAACATTCCAGTACCAATCAGATAGAATCCACTTGTAGAGAGAACGTCTGTTTGGTCTGTCCTAGATCTCGGCCACAACAAAGTGCTACCGTGGACGTTAAATGTTGGCTGATGGTCAGCCCTAAAGAAATACAATAGATCTCGGCCACATCATGTTGGCTTCAATGAGCAACCAGCAACAACAGAGTGAAAGTAAAAAATGCAGTTCTGCCCTTCTTACTCCTGGACGCTCTCCACTTTTTAGCACGATAAATGCATTTGCTACGGTCTACGGGTAGTTCATTCCCTATCCAAGTAGTGCAGCAGGTTACGCTTTCACAATTTCGTTTATTGAATAGACATACTGTGTAGAAGTCTTTGAATATTGATCATTAGTTTATTGGCTCGCTAGCGGAGTGAGTTTAAGTTCACGCTGAAGTGTCATTGAAATATTGTACTATATTGAAAGCTTAACTGTATATTAATACGGACAGGTTACTATTTAGATAACTCGGAAGGTGTAGCATTGTTAGAATGCTGCGCATTGTAGTGTTATTCATTTCACTAGCATGTAGCCCATGGCCGCCAGTCGGCGGAGAAGACCGATGGAACGCCACTTTAACGCGCTACAACTTAGCAGATAGGCCACGCTTAAATACCAACGTTATGGTTAATTTGTACTTGCGTGATCTGCGTAACATTAACAGTCGAGATCAATCCTTCGAAGCACAGATCACGTTTAGACAAATCTGGACTGAACCCCGTCTATCTCATAAACATGACGGAAACCTACCCTACCAGACGGTTGATCCCGCTTTGATCTGGACGCCCGATACGTTCTTCAGCAACGAACTTCAAGGTCATAAGCATTTAATGACAAGAAACAATGCCATGGCGCGGGTTAAGCGCAATGGTGAGATTCTTCTAAGTGAACGCCTGACTCTTAAATTGTCTTGTCCAATGTACCTGACAGCATTCCCATTCGATACTCAAGTATGCAGCATCTACATTTCTAGCTATGGATACATACGAAGCATGGTTAATTACGAGTGGAAGGAGCACCAGCCAATCCAGATGAACAAACAACGCTTGCCAATTGATTTCGAACTGAAGCAATACAACGCGTCATTGTGTACAGCTCGTACGAACACTGGCGATTACTCGTGTATCAAGGTGGAGCTCTTCCTGCACCGTCGTTGGAACTATTATATGCACCACGCCTTCATTCCGTTGACAATGCTCAACGTGCTTGCGTGGTTAACGTTTTGGGTGCGTGACACACCGATGCGTATCACTATGCTCATGTTTGCTTTCTCATTGGCTGTCTACGGAATTACAACACTTAATCAGGGTCTGCCCCAAACACCGTACGCAAAGCTGATCGACTATTTCACCGGTGTCGCTCTAAGCTTTATATTTGCTGCGCTAATCGAGTTTGTCGTTGTCAAGTGGCAGGCCGCCGAAGAAGACAAGGAAGATTCTGCTAGTAAGGTTGACGCGGCATGCCGTTTACTCTACCCGATTGCTTATGCTGGATTTATCGCTGTTTATTCCTTTGCAGCGCTTCTAGCTTAACAACGACGAGTACAAGCCACTGATCAAACTCGCTATGGAAATGAATTAAGGGACCTTAAAAGTACGTTTGCATGAATGCCGATAAGCACTCGGCGGCTTCGATACATAGAACTGACTTCATAAAATAATGCTATTGTATAACGGTTGATTTGCTGCGCTTAATTTGCATAAATTAGTTTCTGGTATACTGTAAAACATGCTTGCGAAGTTTTTGCTTTATTTAGAAGTTATTGTGTGCTGAACGTGCGTTTTTTATTGAATATCGTCATAATGTTATTCAAATTTTAACTCTAACTCCATTTGTAATCATGGATAACACCTATATTACGTTAACACATATTTAGTCTCAAAATAAACATGCCAATTACATTCCCTTACAAAAAAAAATAGGCATTAGCATGTAACAAGTGTTACAGGACAGTTGTAGGGGGCCCGAAAAGAATCCATAAGGGTCATAAAAGCTTTATAAGCTAGAAAAGCCTTGAGTCTTCGGGTGTAAGTGGGTATATATATATATATTTTAAGTCTTGATATTTGTAATCTACATCGCGTACGGACAAAGCTTTTATACAAAGAACACACGTTTCTCTGCACAATAAATTTACTAAACGGTGCCATAAAGAGACTCTTTATTCTCAAAAAGCAAGATTATTCAAGATAACGTCCCAAGGCAGTGTCGCGGCAACCGTGCTTTAGATCACCTATTAAAACAAAAAAAATAGTATAAACTAGATGCACATGGATAAACAATCATCTCGAAAAGTACAGAATGTACTGTTATACGTGTCTTATTTGATGCTCTACTACAGCAGAATGCATGGTCAACTTACGAAACTGCTACTTAGAGACAGCGGCAAGAAAAATCTGGACATTTTTGGCGTTCCATACTTTACACGGTTTAATTATGAACACACTTTTAGTGAAGCGCATACCAGTTTCTGCATTGGAGTGTGAGCTCGTTAGCCTAAATACTTTATTCAAGGATTATTTTGAAACGCGCGTACTGATCCATTATTTCTCAGTTACAATCCTTACGAAAGAATTCACCACACAGGTAACATCGTTAAGGTACCATTAACTTTTTAAGAGTCTATGCTACACAACATTTTGGTGAAAATTATCTGCAATTTTCGCCAGAAAACACCTTATCGATAGAAGTAGTGTGACACTAAAGAAGAAATATTTTTTCTGCCCCGTATTTTCTTTCCCTGTCTATCTCGTATATATGCGCAGATATTGATATGAGAAAAAAAGTACAGTTTCGTCGTTAGATCGTGGTTCTTACAGAAAACGACCATTTCTTTAGGTGGCGGTGCCTAGAATTGTTACTTTATCGGAGAGTTCTGTACGAACCCTGTGGTGCAAATCATCAAAATGTTGGTACATAAAAATTATTTCGTTTTATAGAGCTCTACCTTTGTGATTGTGTTGTCATAACTATGGCGCCAGGTGTTTTCTTTCATTTACGTTACATGTAAAGTGTTGCTCTGAGACATGCGTGGATGATGAATTTATGGTCCTGTTAGGATCCATTTTATGATCACTTCACCATGTAAAAGGCATTAGTACGCTTATCGTTTATTTACCCTATTTCCATGTGGAACCCAACACTGGAGAATGTTTTTAATGAGTTGCAAGTAGTACAAAACAACGAGGTAAGGTAGCATTGGGTATTAGCGGATATAATTAGGTCCATTTTTGCGTATTTAGGTTAAAAATTATTATTAGTTAATTAATGGCACCTCAAGAAATATTTACGTTTAGCCACTAAATTTTATTTGAAAGCTTCATAGGATCGCTGATTTCTCGAACTAATGTTATACTGTAAGCTATTTTTATCTAGTAATAAAGCAATTTTTTTTATGTAATAACAAATAAAAGCGAATATTTAGTTATAGTTAATACTAAATCTCTATCTATTTTAGTTACAAGCTAGTTATATGCTATGGCAAAATGATCAAATAATTGGTTCATTCAAAACTAACGCGCTCATATTTATTTATCTTTTTGTTTAGTTTTTGTTTACAAATGTATTGTGATCAATTAAACGTGTTGTCCATCATTTGAGTGAGCTTTAAGAAACGCGAAATAATAACATTTGCTTCTATATGAATTTAAAACTAGCTTGTCAATCATTTATACTTAAAAATTCAACGGAAACCAATTACATTCTATGGAGCGTCAGCTTCACGAAAAAAGTAAAAGGTTTCGACTTGAAGTGCTTTTGTAAACTCTGGTAAACCCAAAAACGATTTTTGAGGCAGCCCTTACTAAGAGATTTTGACAGCTCTTATCAAACGCTGACAAGGTAAGACCACTGTCAACTGGCATTTCGCTATGAAATCTATATTACGCTGTACTTTCCTATGGGTTGTTTAATAAACCGGATATCTATTTCCCCTAAATACTATCTGACGTTGCCATATTTGGCATTTATTTATCATTTATTTAACGCGGTAGGGTATGTGGTGACTGTAGATTGCTGTAAAATTTTTTAGGCTTGCTGTAATTTTCAGCAGCATCGTATCGTTTGATGTTGAGTTTTTGGTAAACTAGACAGTGCCAACAATTGAAAGATTCACATATGCATAAAATGGCTATTCTATATACGTCGACATATATCGACTGCTAAATACATTTCACAGATAAAAACTTGAAATGTTTCAAAATCCTTAATTATTTTCTTGCGATCTCAAAATTTTCGCGAAGTCTTTTATTATATTTAACATAGTTTCCTATGGGAGCCAAGTCAAAGCAAGGCGAATAAATATAACTCCTATATTCCGTGAATAATGTATTTTAAATACAATATGTTGAAGGATAAAATCTAATGTTGATATATTGCCAAAATTATATTGTTCGCCGTAGAAATCTCCAGTTATAAATTTGCCTATGCTTAATTAAACTTCGCCTGTTGCTTAGGCTTAGCGATAAAATAATTGCACCTTTCAGTGACATCAATAATATGATTTTGTGGACGTACAAAATTTTTAATTCTCAACCAGATCCGTTCTGTTTGTCAATATCTTAACATTGGAAAATTTGAGTTCGCAGAAAATTGCAGCAAGCTTTACAAATTTGAGAGCAATCCGCCGAAACGAACTTATCCCTACCATAGATCCCTTAGGCTAAAGAAATAATTAATAAATGACAAATACATGAAAGTCGAATTTTATTTAGAAGAAACATACATCCTATTTATCTGAAAAAATTCGATAAAAAAGTGCATAGTAATATATGGTTTTTATACGATGTTTATATCTGGAGGCATTCAGCGGTGACATTCCCTTGTGAAATACCAACCCCTGATTCCCTCTTTTCGTTTTCTTCATTTACCTTGTCATTAAAATGTTTTTTGAAAATTTGCGGGTTCTTTGCTACCGAGAGACCTGTTCAGTTACGCAAGTGTTTATGCCCCTTTCTGTGGTTTGTATGTGCCGCTGTCTACCCGGTGTCGTCTGCAGCTGTCGTAGCCCGGCCTTCGCCATCTTGACACCTGCCTGCTGTTGTTCTTTGGATATTACCCATTGGCTGGTTAGCTCCACCACCATTGAAGCTGCCACTGGATGTTGTTGTAACGCCCTTAACAGGGAGTTATTATACGTATTTGTGCGTGTTCAGAGGTGTGGCTGTCTAATGAATTCACCCCTCTCTTTCCCTTTACCGCAGTCTTTAACTTTATGCGTGGTATGAATGGCGTAGACGATCTTCCCTGATTACCTGACTACTGGTTCGAGTGTGTGAGTCGTGCGGGGTGACGGTGGTGGTGCATCAGCCGTAGAGAAACGACCTAGCGCCCGTGAGAGAGCTTTGTAGCCTCTCACCGTGTCGCCGACTGTAGCGCTGATTCACTTTGCTCGAGCGCTCGATTCGGTCAGGTCCGGTCAGGAGGGCAGACAAACGAAAGCCGCTGGGTGACGGTGGCGCTCCGAGGTGAGGTGTCAACTCAGTTAGGCTATTCTCAGTTGACAGTGTCAGTTCGGAAGAAGGCGTCGCAACTCTATAAAACATAAGGCAAGGGTTGGCGCAAGAAAAGAAAGCCGCACATACGAAAACCGAAAAACTAATAAGTGAACGAATTTAATAGTCCCCGTCACCGTTCGAGATGGCGAGGATGCGAAATAGTGGCGATGCAATGCGCGGTTTATCGGTGTTCATCTCTGACATCCGGAACTCAAAATCGAAAGAGGCCGAAGTCAAGCGTATTAATAAGGAGCTTGCCAACATTCGTTCCAAGTTTAAAGGTTTGTAAAATATTTGCTGGTGGTAATCAATAGTGATATCAGAATGGACGTGCTGTAGATGTCCATTCAACCAAGCACGATTTTGTACCACTCCGCCTAGCGTTAGCACTGTAAACGCCCACTAATTTAGCGACCAGATTGATTGTACATTTTGCTGCATCAGATACACAATACTGTCTACGTGTAAAAATTGAATGCAATGCTTAACATGGAGAAAGTTTAAACAAGAATTTATAGCAGTTTATTGGAAACTTTTCTAATTTCTCGAAAAGCTTGGCCAATTATAACAAGATTCGCTAGATGACAAGCAGCAGTTTGCCGAGGAACGAAGGACCAACAACAGACAGGAGTCCGTTGCTGAAGCCAACTAGACTTGACTCAAAAGAAACTGCTGATAATCCGCATTATGTGATCGTAGTACTACGTTCAAAGAAGCTACAGTAGTCCAATGTCTAATTGACTGGAAAAGTGTATATCGAATCGTAGACGATATAGACGATAATCGCTATTGAATTGACTACCTATTATTGACACTAGGTACTAGCAGTGTAATCTGAAGTCAAAATATAAAATAAAAGGGGACGTATCCAACTACTTTTTAGATTAATATCTTGAGCTACATTTTTTAGCCTAAAAGGCAAGGTGATTATTGCTCTTTAGCTCTTAATGAGTTACTCAACATTTGAGTCAAATTGTTGTTTGCTCAAAAATTGTAGTAGTTGTAGTATACTGATATGGCGGGTCTTTAGGAATTTCCGAATAAATAGCGTAAAGACACAATTCACAGACAATCTGTTTTAGTTTCTCACAGATTAGGAAAATCTTAGGTTAGAGAGATCCAGTTAATTGCGGACGTCGTCAAAATTTGGTAAAGATTTGGGTCAATTTCGGGAGATTGACCAAGTTCACTTCTTTATAGCATTCGATCATCGACTTCTTTATAGGATAATGTTTATTCAGGCGTTTCATTTCAAAGAAATGTACAGGTATCAGAAAGTTTCCATTTTTAAATTTAGCACCCCGTTTTGTTCAGCAAGTCACCAACGATTTTACATGAGTCACTACGAACTGGGGTAATTGAAGATGAGAAAGTTCGAGAGATCTTTTCAGCAGACGTAGCATGTCAGCATAAGTACGCCCACAGGCTTTACACGCAGATGAAGTTCTACTATGCCCAGGTGCCTTGCATCGCGGCGGGTGCATTCTTTAAAATTTAAAATAGTAAACATAAAAAATGTTATTTTTGAGACATTTTATAAATAAAGGAGTTTTATGATAGATCAAATATTGAGAGAACTATAAGAGCTATACAGTTGAGATGAGATGTTCATGCTCATAGGTGCAGTCAATTATTGCGTAACTAAAAATTGTCTAAAAACATACAGGTGTGATTTCATACTTGTTAGATATCGATTTTAGAGGAACGCACATTTTTAACCAGGCACACACACTAATACTCTCTATACTTCATGATTGGTGATTGTGAGCCTCAAGAATTATGGTTATATTTATAGGTCCTATATAGGTAGCCAAAACATTTATTTGATAACATACTGCTAGGATAAAGCACTTGGGCGTCACTTAATCTAAGCATCATAATGTCTAGTGTATGTATCGAAGGTTGCTTTCCGGGTCTATGGTCAGCAACCATATTTATTTTAACATCCTGTCTTTTACACGGAAAAAACCTCTTTAAATTGTTATATAATGCCTCAGGCACTTTTGCACTGAGCCGTAGCCTACCGAAAACGAACACTGCCTTACTGCTTGCTGTTATTAAAATGAGGGAATTGACTTATTTGGCAATTACTTTCGTCAGAAAGAGTTATCGTGCTTCACACACGTGTCTATTTCAAAATTTCGACAAATTCCTTTCGTATACATACACATAAATTCAATTGCATGTAATGCTACTTTACCGCTCAAGAGAAAGTTAACGCTTCCGTCTTTTTTATCGGCCACATGTGACAACGTGTCTGCAAAGATGTTAGGCAAATGAGATTTAATCACGTAAGGCCAGCCTAATAGCAATGAACCTAAAATTTTAAGTTAGCTATAAGGCGAAATTCGCCGACGTACGAACCTATTTTAAGTGCAATAATACCTGGCCGCGTTAATAAGCTGAGTTTACTGTTCACCGGATAAGCAACAAAAATAATAATTTTTCTTGTTACTGCTTTGAAGCTTTTTGTAAAAATAAACATTAGAGTGCAGAAATGCAGTTTCAGAATCAATTTGTAAAACCTAATAGTTTATCAAGCAGAATGTTAATCAATGGCTTTATGTTTGCTCACGGAGTCTAAACAAAACTTTACGAAGAGTACTTCCGATTCTTGTAGAACCGAATGGATTCTTACTTTACTCTGTTTGTGTATGTGTTCATATTACTTAGAGACGGACAAAATTTGCGGTTCTCTCGTGGTGAAGTCTGAGTCACCGACAAAATGAATAGATATAGGGTACAAGCCGAAATTTGAAACTTTGTTTAGGCTTATACTAAAGGAAATTTGTGCAGAATGTGACAGTTTTCGTCGCCGTCCTTCAAATCAGAATGTACATCGATTAGAGAAGTACCTACTGAAAGGCTTTCTAGCTAAACCATCATTATAGCTATTTGCGTAGTCAAATGCATAGCAATTCTGTAATGCGGAGGTTCAACGCAATAATCAAAAAACTAGTGTCTAAGAGTCGGTTACTGCCGTTTGTCGGATATCATCATCTGTTTAGCTTTGCGACACCACTATATATCACTTTAGTTTTGTCTGACGCACCTGTGCACTTATTTTCCATGCCCGTTTGCTTTGTCTTGGTAATTTTAACATGAATCCTATTAGCCTTTCTGAAATTAACACGTCCGTTATTATTAAAAAGCTAGATTCAGCCTCAGAAGGTATTTCAACTTCAGAAAATATGCAAAACGCATATTTTGTCTCACTCTGCCTGAACAGTGAACTCGTGAGTCAAGGCACCGCCCTATCGAAAAACGTTATGTGAAAACAAACTTATCAAATAGAGCTGCTTCTGCTGAAAAACCTTACTTTTCAAATGCTTTATTTAGTTACTAGACTCACACCATTCCAGTTACATAGTGGACAAATAACGAATCAATTTGCAATATTAGGGTATGCAATATTTAATACATTATGGGAAATAACTGAATCTGTCAACACGTTCATAGTGACGCTCACGATGTTCCTGTGTTGTCATATAATTATATTGGGCGGATTTGATTGTTATATTGTTAATAGTTACATTGCCTTCATTGTACATATAAATTGATTATGATATAGAAAAACTGTAGGTGCTAACCAATCTAACATATATACTTCTAATTTTATAGGTGACAAGACTTTGGATGGTTATCAAAAGAAGAAGTACGTTTGCAAGCTACTTTTTATTTTTCTGCTTGGTCATGACATCGACTTCGGACATATGGAGGCGGTCAATTTATTGGCCTCAAACAAATACTCTGAAAAACAGATAGGCTACCTTTTTATATCGGTATGAGTTTTACTTGTATACGTTTTGATTCGTCTCTTTAGTTGATCAAATGATACTCTTGGAATTCACCTTGAGGGCTAACAGCCAAAAAATCTTTACCTGAATCTCTACGCCTCTACACTACTCTCAAACTCTTCTTCATTCCCACACAAATTTGGTTTTTTTATGCTTTGCGGGGATTGATCATCTTGAAACTATACAACAAGGTCAATTATATCCTCCGAAAGCTAATGTTTCGACAAAACTGTCACTTTCAACGTGACTTTTTCCGTAACAGCAGAGGACGCAACGTACCTTACTGTTTTTGTTGTATATCTATTACAGGTCCTTATATCGGCCGATAACGAGCTGATGAACCTAATCTGCCAATCTATAAAAAATGACCTCACGTCTCGTAATCCAATCTTCGTCATGTTAGCGCTTCAGACTATTGCCAATATTGGTACAAAAGAGATGGCTGAGGCGTTCGGGACAGAAATTCCACGCCTGCTCGTAAGTCCGGATTCAATTGATGTAGTCAAACAGTCCGCCGCACTGTGCTTCCTTAAGCTGTATCGAACGATGCCGTCGCTCGCGCCACAAGGTGAACTCGTGAATCGAATCGTGCATTTATTAAATGATTCGCATCTCGGCGTCGTAACTTCGGCGGCCAGCTTGCTTGATACACTCATTCGGGGTTCCCCTGATGATTACAAGACTGTTGTGCCAATTGCTGTGTCCCGTCTACAACGAATTTTAGCAGCGGCCCATACAGATCTGCAAGATTACACGTATTACTTCGTGCCCGCACCGTGGCTTGCCATCAAGCTTTTACGAATTCTGCAGAATTATCCTGCGCCGGACGATCAGACGTTAAAAGCGCGCCTCAACGAGTGTCTAGACACAATCCTTAATCGTGCCAGTGAGCCACCTAAATCGAAAAAGGTCCAACATTCAAATGCCAAAAATGCTGTTCTTTTTGAAGCTATCCTGCTTGTAATTCATATGGACTCGATGGGAGCCGTTTCAGATCCCACCTTGCTCGTTCGTGTGTGCAATCAGCTGGGCACATTTTTAGCTCACAGGGAGACAAATCTTCGTTACCTTGCCCTTGAGTCGATGTGCTTGCTGGCTGCGAGCGAATACTCGCATGAAGCCGTCAAAAAGCATCAAGATACGGTCATTGTCGCCCTTAAGACAGAACGCGACGTTTCGGTGCGTCAAAGAGCTGTTGATCTCCTGTATGCCATGTGTGATAAGAGTAACGCGCGCGAAATCGTCGCAGAGATGCTGTCCTACCTCGAAACTGCGGACTACTCTATTCGTGAGGAGATGGTTCTTAAGGTAGCCATTCTCGCTGAGAAGTATGCCAGTGACTACACGTGGTACGTCGATGTTATTCTCCGTCTTATCCGCACTGCCGGTGATCATGTCGGCGAGGAAGTGTGGTATCGCGTTGTGCAAATTGTCATTAACAGAGAAGATGTACAGGGCTACGCTGCCAAGACAGTGTTTGAAGCCCTGCAAGCTTCGGCGTGTCACGAGAACATGGTCAAGGTAGCCGGCTACGTGCTTGGTGAGTTTGGAAACCTGATTGCTGGCGATGCCAGATCAAACCCTTCAATACAGTTCCGCCTTCTGCATTCAAAGTATCACCTTTGCAGCCCAGGCACACGTGCTTTATTACTTACTACGTTCGTGAAGTTCATTAATCTGTTTCCAGAAATCAAAGCTGATATTCAAGCTGTACTGCAGACTGACTCAAACTCGCGCTCTGCCGATGTCGAATTGCAACAGAGAACATCAGAGTATTTAAGTCTTTCATTGAAGGTATCATCGGACGTGCTGGCTACAGTCCTCGAAGAAATGCCGCCTTTCCCCGAGCGGGAAAGTTCTATTTTAGCTACGCTGCGTAAAAAAAAGCCCGTTCCAGGCGTTGAAAATGGGAAGGAGAAAACCACCCGATCTATTTCGCACGTAGTTTCGAATAGCAGTGGTGATATTCGACCCGTTGCGGCATCGAATGGGGGGACAAATGGCACCAATGGAGCCGAGATTGATCTCCTAGGCATCGGAACCAGCCCAGTCAAGTTAGCTGATGTTGGTAAACAAACAAACTCAATTATTGATTTCCTTGCGGACGTCTTTGGCGGCCCGCAGCCTGTTAAACCGCTAGGAGCCTCGTTTCCTGGCAATACCGAAGAAAACCTCAAGAAGATGATGTTTAAGAGTAATGGAGTGCTATTTGAGAACGATTTAATCCAAATTGGAGTGAAGGCGGACTATCGAAACCATGTGGGGAGGGTGTCGCTTTTCTATGGCAACAAGTCGGCTTCGATGCCATTCCAGTGTTTTACAGCTACCGTGATTCCGCCATCAGAGCCGAAACTTCTAATACAAAGTAACCCTGTAGACAGCACCATTGGACCAAAAGATCAGGTAAGCTGAAACATTAAATCGAGACGCATATAATGAGATTTGTGAAGTCATATTCATTACTGATAAAAGCCGCATATTGCTTCCTTGCGTACTAAAGGTGATCAATTCACCGTACACACATGAAGGTTTGTTAGACAATTAACAAGAACAATCTTTCTCCTTGTATTATCGAATGCAGGTACAGCAGCAGTTGCAGGTAGAAATTGTAGAACCGTTTTCAGTAGCGGATCTCCCGCTGCTAAACTTAAACTTTACACACAGCGGACAAAACGTAACGCACCAGATGAGGATTCCGGTATACCCCAACAAATTCTTTGAGAAAACCTCAATGACCGCGGATGTGTTCTTCAGTCGTTGGAAGGCTCTTGGAAGTCCTGCTCAGGAGCAGCAAGTCGTTTTCAAAGCTACTCAGGTAAATATCGTACATTTTGTACGAGTTGGTTGTCTATGATTATACGAGATTTGAAATCACAATTAACGGTTAACACAAAAGATGGTAAGAGTTGGAATTCTAGCTTAAACCCAGTAGTTATTTATATTCTAACCGAGGACTGATATTTCGTTGTTTTATCGGAAATAGCATTGGTCCTCCATCGGCGTGGAGTTTTTGCTAGTAAAAAACTTCAAATATTTGATGTTGGGTTTTGTCCTCCTTCCAGCCAATGGACGCTGCAGTGTTACGCGCCAAGCTGGATGGTTTCGGTTATGAGGTTATTCCGAATATCGATCCCAATGGTGAAAACTTAGTAGGAGCTGCGATTTTGCACACGAAAACTTGTCAAATCGGATGTCTGCTTCGTCTCGAACCCAATCGGCAGGCTGGCATGTATCGACTCACGTCAAGGTCATCGAAGGACGGCCTCTCCTATATATTAGTCGGCCTTATACAACAAAATTTGTAAAAGAAAGAGAGAGAGACAGTAATCGACAGTGCAATTTGAGAGAAGATTTCCGAGGCATTCCCATTTCAAAAGTATGAAATTATCTTACCTCTTTTTTTGTACTCTAGAAGGTATTTGTATAGGCGTACGCTGTCGTAACCTATACAACAGTGCGTTGTTATTATATGATTCTTTCCTTTTTCCCCAATTCTGTAAAAAAGCACCTTGCAGCACTATAACTTATCCAACAAAAAGTAACATTTTCATTAATTATCATGGTATATCAGGTTCACAGACGCACACAGCCATATATGCACTCTCTCAAGTTAATCCTTCAGATCGAAAGACAAGGCACCGGTATCACGCATCTGTTTTTTACGATAGTCTGGTCTCGCATTAGACTGGATATAGGTTTAAGCAGGTAGTTTTCTGTTCTCTCCCAGTTCTTACTTGATAATACTCTGAGGCCTCTACTACCTGTTATAGTTAACATCTTTGCGTAGTTTTTTGGGTACTAGCAAGTAAATAGTTAATGCTGTAGAGCCGTATGCGCACACACTGACATTTGATAGTTCTTTCTTGCAGTCATATTTAGCCAATAGTGGCTTGGATACAAATCTATATGTCACTTACACTCTGCCTCTCGGTTTCGTAGTGAAACCCCGTGGGTAACATAGTACAATATATAGACGCTAATTATTATCACTGCGTTATTTCTGAGATGGGTAATTTCGGTATATCGAAGCTCGAATTGTGTTTGTGATTTGGGACGACGTCGTTCCGTGCTCGACGTGATCAAGAAATACCTTGTCGGAATGTGTCAAGAACAGAAATAGAAAACTGCCACCACCTGATGACCATCCTAAGGATAAGAATAAGTCAAGTTTATAAAAATGAAAGGAATAGGGGTCTTCCCTTAAATATGCTTATCCTGTAATTGGGAGTTGATTACTGGGTAATAAACAGAATTCCCCTCATGCATATCCCTTCTGCAAAAACATTTTTTGAACCATCTGCGGTAGTAAACTTAAATAAATGATTGCAAAAGGACGATGATGCTTTTATACGGAGCAATGTTATCCCGAAGCAGGTGTCTTTGACAATGAATTTTTTACATATATGTTATAAAGCGAAATCCATACGACGGTGTAATGTATTTAATAACGAATACAAGAAACTGACGATGGAGGTATTTTTGATAAATGCTTATACCCACACATACATGAAATTTTTTATTCATGCACCTAACAAGTTAAGAAAATCTATGGTTCGTTCGCTCAGACATATGGCCAAGTGCAATTGTGTATGTACGATAATGAAATGCGTTGCGATGTTAGTTTAGCATGTGGGTTATTCATTGATAGAATCACCGGGACTTCGGTGCTAAACTTTTAATAACGAGTGAAAATAAAGAACGAAAGATTAGAATGGAATTATAATGGAGCAAATAACATTAATCTACACAAACAACACCCAGAGAGGAAAACACGAGTCATGGTCATTTGGAAATCACGTGTGAGAAAGAGTGCTAACTTGTCGAATTGAGCGAAGATCCACTATAGAAATGGAATTGACAATGAGAAAGAGCTAAAGAAAAAGCAGAGAATAGTGTATGAACACAATACTCCACACACTCCAAACACAATAAACACAATACTAGTATATATATTACTAGTGTTAGTAAGAGTACTAGAATAAGATAGCGAGAGATGCCGGCATTAGTAATTAGAACGAGAACAAGGAGTAATAGGCTAGTGTCTGTAACTTGGATGAAGCCCTTAATACCTTCTTTTGGTGCACAATGCTTTTAATTCACAAAATTCTATCTATTTGACTTACAAGGATGTGGATGTACAAAACAGCGTAGATATACATATATATGCGTATTATCATTATTACCAGCTATTCACAAATGAGCCTGAGTTCGTGTTATTATTACATTGCGATTACTACACTTCATAATATCTCAAGGAACCTTGCCTTCTTTATACCTTCCAATGTAGAGGCACGTTTATTTCTTTTATCTTTGCCTCCTTGTGGGTTTACACGTATAGTCTATTTTTATAACCGTAAAACGCAAGCGTAGGGGTTCATCAAATCTGTCTCCGTATTTCGTTATTTTTCCATGCCGTTTTATAACACCAATTCTAATTTTATCAGCCATAGACAGAAATCGTAGATGGTATTAATGTAGTTTATAGCAAAACTCTGTCTGAGAAGCTGTTCTGAGGTTTTACAGGAGCCTAGCATTACCTTGATTGACTGCGTATAACATTACATTGGCACATATCCACAACGGTGTATGATATATGATGAAACAATATATGATCCGCGCAAGTTTATTAAGACAAACGGTGATGAAAATATACGCTTTTCCACCAACGCAAATCCAACGATAACTCAGCCCACGTATGTGCACCAGAGGGTTATTTGTTCAGTGCTATTAGAATTTAAAAAGATGAAAAAAGTTTACCCCCGAATTTTTTCTGGAGTATTTATTCGGCTGGTTCGCAATTCACTGGGTACATATAATACAGTAATTTCATCTATAGAATTAAAACAAAACACTTTTCCCCGGAACTGCCCCTTCTTGGGAACTGATTCTAACATGTCTTTTACAGCAAAAAACTGCATGGACTTTAATTTTCTAGTAAATTCTCTTTGGAAAATCGGATATATTTTGGATAAATGCCACTACGAAATATGCCGTGGGCAATACTGTAACATGGTCACGAACGCACTTTCAAATCAGTATACACTACGCCCAAAGATCTTGGGATTGAACAGTGTAGCAACATAATTCATTAAGAGTTACAGACAATCAGTCCTATACGTTAATTTTCTCAAGCATATTAGCCTTTGAGACTTCGCATTGTTTATAATAGTGGCCACCGAGTAGATTGCACGTCGTCGTCACCCGACAGATTATCGAAATACAATATCAAGTATGCTACTGTCGATCGGTCCTCTGAGCTCGCAGGCTAATTGCTTTAAATCGCTGAGGTTGCCATTATGTTATATTGTTGCTATGTTATGTAATGTACGTGTGAAGGGAGCTGGGGGATTGAGGTGAAGAAAGGGAGGTGCCAAGGATGGAAAAGAGCAAGTGATCCGAAACTTGGAAGATTAAACAAATAAAAATAAGTTAAAACTAACTAGATTACAATATGTACGGTAACAAAGGAGAAAAACAACTCTGAACGAATCCTCTATAGAATTCTCAAAAAAAGAACAGTCGCAGTCAAGGGCGATTGGATAAGCAAAGTCAATACTTCGTATCACTCAACCTCACTTACACTTGTGTACCGGTGTCTCATTCAAACATTCTAATATACAAACAATCTCTCACACATACTATAAATAACAGTAATCACATTCTCAATTACAGTCTGTTTGGCTCTGTTACCCTGTGTAAAAAGATCTTTGACCGATAAATATGATTAATACGATGAATACCATCGTCAACGGATTAATGAATAAATGATTAAATTAAATTCGCCGGAAGTGAAATCAACTGTTAGGGAGAGAAATATTTTAGCCAAGTTGCGAAAACGTTTTGACCGACAGTTAACCTGACAAATAGCACTTCGAGCGCAAATAGTTCCGCGCGGGCGCGTTGACGAAGTTCAAAGAACACGTTGGCCATAACGTGACCTGGAAGTGAAAGAAATCCGCCATTAGAGGTCAGCTGGGCGACGTAACTTAAGCTGCGGACCGGGGGGAATCATCTAGAGTCTCTCGGAGCTGATGAGACGCGACGCAGCCTTGGCGATGACTATAGATCGATCGATCGACTGAGCATAACGTGGCTTAGAGAGACGAAACACGGACATCAAATAAAGCGCCATCTAGCGGAAATATAGAAAATTATTTACCCATTGGATGCGCGAAAGAGGGAGAAGGTTCTAGAACAATTGACGCATCTCAAATCGAAGTTACTACGTTACACATGTTGCACCAATGTCTTACAGCGCCAAATACTAACAGCTGGCAACTGATAACGTCCAAGGTGGAGCGGTCGATTGGCGGTTGGTGAGAAAAGGCTAAAATGGGGAGAATTCCTTCTAACAACAGCGGAGCGGTGAAGCACTAAATGCTACGCCGATAAAAACACAGAAATACTTAACAATTAATGCACCTCATAGTACATAAAGTCATAGTAGGGCCTCTATACTGTTACCGGTGAGTATCTCAACGGTAGTCTTTGTTAATATGGCGCTATGTTATGCATGAACACATACTCGCTATATGGAACCATTCTCGTTTTCGTCTCAATTAATTTATTGTTGTGTCATTTTACAACCATTCCGTTTGCTAAATGTATGGCTTTGTATCCTGGGTAGAGGTCATAGTCTATGGCATATGTTCTTAAGAGATCTGAGTGCTGCGCGATGCAGGCTTCTCACATCTTTTTGTACTAGCCTAAATACCCTCTTTTATGATAATTCCGCACTTGTGGCCGTAAATAACAACACGAAAACGTACAGCCTCGAACACGGAAGTTTCGTTTTGGAGTGAAGCTCCTGTTTTTGAAGCCATGGCTTATATAATTAAAACATACCTGTAAACCCGTACAATTTAAAGGTGGCCGGCTTTTGGGCGAGAACTAAAACTTTAGTTTACAAAATCTAGTATCTCCAAGGCTAAACTAATTTACATACATTTTCATTACTTAGAAAAATATCATAAAAATGCAGTATTACTTGTTTACGGATTGAACATGAGAAAGTTTTTGTAAACCAAGATATTTGTTTTGGTTAGCCTACGGGTGCTACAAAATTAGAACCCTATGTTCAAAGCTGTCAGAAGATTTCGGAAAAGCATATTTCCAATCAGCAAAATGTTTTTGAAAGTTTTTTGTATACCCACCTAGAGTATATGGAACCGTTTTGTAATTATGTGGAATAGTTGTGCGATTTCATCGCTTCTATATAGTTACAATGACATGAGCCTGCTGCATCTAAAATATTTTTATTTCATTTCAATCAATCTCTCCCACATTTGAGCGACGTAAAGACATATGGCTTTAAATCTATATCTAGAAAGTGCTTGCAACTGCAGCGGCCCTAAAAGGCTCATTTAAGGAATTGTAGCCGTTGTTAGAGGAGTACATTTTTTTAACAGCGCAATTTCTAACGCGAACCGGAATCGATTTTTCGAAAGCTCGATGCAACAAAAGTGTAAATATATATCTTGGTAGAAAATATTAAAGTAATGCTTTACTAATAATTATAATAATAAAACCAAAAGAAGACGACAATACTAAAAGTAGTTAGATTATAGAAAACAACGGTAATAAGAGTCGATTCGTTTCTGATTCATATTCTTATTTCCTTATACGCTTTTTTCTAATCGTCATCATCCTTCTCTCTCCCTTCTGTTTAAACCCTTGTAGTTTTTTCGCATTGTCTTGAAACTCGTAAGTAACTCATCGAGAAAGTTCTGACACATCGAAACACACGAAATATATAGGTTAGCTCTAAGGCCTCCGATCTTATAATGGATGCGCCAAGGAAAAGCCCGAGATACTGTCGCTGTAGATTTGCATATTAGTTTGCATACTAGTGGTCTATATATCTCATTATTGTTCTAATGCAAGAAGTCATAGGATCGTCTTCATATTACGCGCCTTAGCATTAAGAGTGCTTAAAGATGAGCCCGATGACCTGTTTCATTGGCGAGCGCCCATACGAAGTGGCCGAGCGGTTTCGGAAGCTCGCCGGCGCGCATTTTCAAATGCAGACAAAATATCAGTAAAAACTTTGTCGGATTTCTGAGCGGCGTTGACTCGAAAATGGATACCGCTTTTTTGATAATAGTCTATCAGTGGAGATGTTTTTGCGTGATACGAAGCTAGACGAGTTTTGAGAGTTTCGGCGTTGTCATCGGAGCGGCGGATCAGAGGCTCTCCAGTAACGTCATCTTTCATCGGTACCTGAAAATGGCCATTCACAGAATTAATATAAATATGATCTCTTTCATCTTTCTTTTATAATTTTGTTTGATCCACAAGTTTATATTGCGATGCACCACCGTTAATAATTCATTTATAATTGATGAATTGATCCATGGGTAATAAGCTGCGTGAAAGGTTATTTTAGCTAAGACGTCGACGTTCCCCCAGCAATCAAATATGTCGAGTTCCTCTCAGTCTTGCAAAGATTGACACGCCTGGAACAAAAGGTTAAGTTTTTCATGCCAGCATCAACGCAACTCTGTGCTGTAATAAAAGGTCAACGTGAAGCTCTGTCTGTACGGGGATCACTGCAGAAAATTTGACGAAAAACCAGATAAAAGCAAACGTGATATTGTCAAGATATATCGTATAAGCTTTCACATGTTTAACCGTTTTAGCCAGCTCGATTGCCGTAACACAAATTTGGTCACCCAGCCCTATATAAATGATTTTAAAAAGCAACTACATGAGTACTAATATTTAATGAATATAACAAAAAGATAATAGAAGACATGTTGAACTCGAGATATTTGGTCAGGACGATGTGCAAGCAGAACCTTTATCCACCAATGTACATAAGAACAGACCACCCTTACCACTTTTCTGAAATAAGTTTAGAAATGCCACCATGTTTTGTACATTTTTACTTATATGACTTCTTTTTTCGACTAGAGACTAGTCTCTGTTACCGCAGCTATTGTCCTCCTTATAAGGCAGACATTCCAGGTGGCTCAGCAATATGAGTGCAAATTTTTACTGTCGGGTGCCAAGATCAAGATATAAATAATCTTGGCTGATACGAGCAGTGGCGCCTGGTGTTCATCCTTATTGGAAGCGGGATAGCACCATACACATATTCCTATCTACGCCAATACAACGTGAAATGAGCATGAAAGAATGGATAATGCTAGGCTAGAACAACACAAGAAAATTTTACTTTCAAGCTATTTTAATTTTAGCTATTAAAGTGCTAACAATAATAATAGTAAATGATAGTCAGTTCATAGGAACCATTTTTCGAGCACGTTGATTTCAACTTCACTTTGATCCAAAAGATCAGATTACTTGAAAATATAATTGTTGGTCGACGTTTTTGTTCTGAAAAATTCACCAAAATTTTGAGGGTTTATAAACGAGTACACAAAAATTCAATGATTAGTTCATTGATGGGAACTGATGCTTTGTCCACTTTGTTTAGATGCAAATACACTTTCTTGACAAGTAACCGGAATTCACTGTACCTAAATTACTTGATCAAGCCAACTAAAAAAATACTGCGTTACCATTTCAAAGCATCTTTCACATGTTTCTAGTAGGTTGCGCTCGGTTGCATTTTTGTTCTGCTATGTCATGTAACAAGTAGCCCATTAATAGCGATTTACATTCACATATCTTACATATACTCCTTGGAAGAATTTACGAGCTAAAAAACAAGCAAGGCGTTAGATCGCTGTTCTTGTATATATATATATATATATATATATATATATATATAT
>MNPL01000505.1:0-24732 GCA_002081605.1 Tropilaelaps mercedesae
TATATATATATATATATATATATATATAACGTTACGGCATGAATTAAACGTGCGGAGCCTTTCAGGTACGTTGCCAATACAATATGGATGGCGTGGATTTCAGTAGAGCGCGGTTAAAGAGTACTTTAGGTGCACATTATTAAAAAGTTTGAAACGAGTATTAAACAAAACACTTCAAACTACCTGATAAACGATGACATTATTTGTTATTTATAGAACACAGGCACGTTTCCGTTAGTGGACCTATTTTGCCAGTTGGACTCCAAGATGAAAACAATGATCTTATTACCATGTATCCTTAAACACTATTTTTGTGCTATGGCAAATTGCATATGGTGAGCCACAATGGATCAAGCTTGCTGATAGATTTTTTCGACTCAACTAGGGTATAATATTTGTTACGTTTATTCAGATAAAAGTGTGCATGCGTGAAGATATTCGCGCATTCGTGCAATAGTTGTTTGAGAAAACTGGGCGGTCACCGATAAACAAAATATTACGCCAAACTGTATTGAGCTGCTGTGAAAATACGGTTTAAGTATTTCGGGCTACCATGTACAACCATAAAGTTACTGAGAAATGAATTTCTACAACCTCGAACACATATTTTTCCTGACGCGTTCGTCCAGGTCATCCAGCGAGATTGTGCATACCTCAGATTTCACACTGTTAGCATACAAGGAAGAGCGAGACCAAGACGACAACATTAAGCACAAAAACCCGAAAAGAAAATGGTGTCACAATGAATACTAGAAAGAAGACTTAACAGTAAGCGGGAAGGAAACTTAACATTGGCTCTCTTTAGTTGGAATTTCGTTTTGCAAACACTGCGGTGGGACCTCCGAGACTTGTCAGCCCGTTTGAACCGAGCCAACGCTCTAATACTAGCGGTTGTTTTCTGTCAGCAGTGTTGAACGGAATCCATGCTTACAGCCTTGCAGATGACGATAATAATTATGCTTAAGAGATTTTCAAGTGACATTGATGCTGAGGTGGACGCAACAAACTGATCTGCTTTGGCCCATGCCGTAAATAGCGCCTTCCTTTTTCGTGTTGTGAACAGCTTGCGAGACTAATTGTCTCGAACTACTTTAGCTTTTGTACACAATTTCTCTCATAACTTTGAAGAATTACCCAAAATTATTGAAAAGTAGTCTAAAGTGCAATCTCACCCCCAGCAAGTTCCTCTTGTACGGTTACACCCGCGGAAACGATACAGCACACACGTGTTCAAGCCTCTTCAGGTAGAACCGTTCCGATGTCTCATAAAAGCTTTGCAAACGAGGTTATATGTTTGGAACCTCAAAGCGAAAGTTTAATTAATGACAGCAGACGACCAGGTGCTATGTTGTTCACGTGATCAATTACTAAACGTCCTAATAATAATATGACTGGTTAGAAAATTGAGAATTGACAGAATTTTCGCATTACCTTTCGCAGGCAAAAAGGCCGATAGTTAAGGCAGAAAATTACGATTATCTGCTAAGTTATTCCTTTTTCCACAATACTGATATTTATATTCACGAAAACATGGTTACATCTAGGTGTTTAAGATAAGGAATTGCCGTAAGATAAATATTATTGGGTGTTCAGCAGTGGTTGGGGCTCGGAAAATGGTGGTATTGCAATATCAGTTAAGGAATGTCTAATGCTTTGTTTTTTAGATGTCACCGATAATGTAGACACTTCTATGATTGACGTTTCTTTGCGTGATGGCGTGACGTGCTTCGTCTGCTGTTATGCGTGCAACGCTTGGGATGCTCTCATACGGATTGATGAAATTTAAACCCTCAGAATTTGTTTACCTCGTGTACTGCTTGGCGATGGCAGAACCATCTATTTGTGGGGATTTTAACCTCCCCTTCCTTGAGGAATTCGTCTATTGCCATAAGTGTGGTTCAATTAAAAACATTATTTATGTGAATTCCCTTAACCAATTCTCAACCAGTGAGTGGTTTTAGCCGTGAGGGATAATAAAACGTTAGAGGTTCCATTATCGACCTTAGCCTTGCCTCGACTCCATTTCCTATTGTTAACCTTTCAGTGCTTAAGTCACCTGTATGTTCCGACCACAAAGCAATAACATTTAATATCCCAGTCGAGTTAGTCACAGCATCTTAGTTGTGACTGACACATTAATCAATTTCGCTTACTATAGGTCTAATTTTGAGATATTACTTGTCTTTTGGATGTTACACTAATATTTGCAAAATTCTTACGATCCGTGAATTGTTTGTATGCGAGGTAACATGTGGAGGCTACTGAAAATGTACTGGCACTATCCCTTTGACGAGTCACATTTCTTTGTACAGTTGGTAGAGTTAGTCTATTTCTACAGTCCGTATTTGATTCGCATTTCAGAGTGGACCGCAAAATATAAAAAAAGTTAAGTTGCTTTGGCTCTTTACGGAAATGGTTGACTCCGTAAACAATTGACGCAGACCCATATATAATCAGTCTATTGAAACGATGGCTTAAATACATTTTGTTTACATGTAAGTACACTATATAATGATAAATACTTTAAATGAAGATGAATTTGACTTGGATAAGCTCGATGGTCAAAGGGGCTCTATATTTACATCTCTATGTAATGATAACAGGTACTCGGGAATACAGGTCCGTTCAGATTTTTCCTTCAAACGTTACAATTTGGTTGTCCTTCGAGCAAAGCTCAAGTTTTTTAGTTCTTGTCTGGCGTATACCAACGACATCAAGTTGCTAGACGATGTCGGTAAAGACGTCAACGTCCAGGTATAAATCACGTAATTCCGGTTTTGCAAAAACCTTAATAATGTAATGTTAGAGATATGAGTTGATACAAGTTAGAACTGTATTAGTTCCTAGAGATCTTGGATTGCCCTTATCCTTAGTGCCAGTTGTCAAAGGTGCAAGCATACTGTGTTTTTGTAACCTAATACTGAAATACATTTTTATCTCTTGTCACTCGGCAAAACTACCGAATAAGTGCACTTATCCATATGCGCCGATCTGACATGCACTGCACTTATGAATCGTGCGGACGATCGTTTACAAATATTTTTAAATTGCCATTATTATAAGAAATTTAGTTAAAAGCTGAGCAGCATTAATTCAGCATATTCTTATTTTTGTTACTCAATTTGGCTTTATTATACAATGGCGTACATAATAAGAATCGAAAAGCTATAACTCGCTGCGGGTCCGACAATAGGATTATAACATATAGCATTAATTTCAAATTGCAACTATCCATCCACCATTTAACAATTACTTACTAGTTTAAGTTTACCATTATTACTAAACCCAAAAGAGAGAATGTGAAGTAATTACTATAGTGTAGTGCAGATCAAACGTAATTTATAGAACTCTACTAACAACTATGATTATACGCTTAAATTTATTGCAACCATATCTATTTGCAACTGTATTCACACATTGTGAATTTTGACAGTTTTAACAAAACATTTTGATGTAACACGAAAATACACCGTGGAAAAATTATCCTTTGTTTAGAACCTATTTAAAAAAACATTAATTGGAGGTGTGTAAGAACGAAAATAGCTACTAGTTTTTCCTAACTAAAATTGCCACTGTGATCTGTTGCCTTTTTTAAACATCATCATTACCAGTATCCTTGAGTCCAATGAAGAAATCCATATGCACAAGTTATATCTGAACAAATTAGTTCAATGCTCCGTATTTTTTCTTTCTTGAAACGTGATCTTATTTCAACTTTTTTTAAGTGAGGACCATCTATGATACATGTATTTAGTTCATCAGCCATTTCAGCTTCTAAGAAATAAATGTATAAGATTTGTACTATTTGTTGAGCGAAATTTTCTTAGTAAACTTCTCAAATAATTAATTAGTCATTCTGAGTATTTTAAGTGCTAAACGTCGTAAACGCCGCGAACTTAAATAATTTGCAAATTCCTGGAAGCTGGAATTCAACAGCTGACCACAAGCGTCCATATATATGTCCCACAGAAGCCATTACCTCGTGAGGGTAGGTCAACATCATACTGATATGGAAGTTGTTGGACCACATAATGACGTGCGTCCAAAAAACGCATGTTGGGAAGTAAGACTAACTCTAAACAGATTGGGGTGAGCATTTCTGTTTTGGAAGATGGCATCTGTATCCTGAGTAAATCTAGTGCAGATCTTTACAACGCAATCGTGGAAGATGTCCAGGATAGTCTCATTCACAAAATTAAAGATAATAATCGAAGTGCTCTCTAGAAGTTTGCGTCGTTCGTGTTCGGCAAAAATTTTAAGCTAATTTAGTTAAATGAGTTAGTATGAGATTAGTCCACGTGCCTTTATAAGTAGCTTATCAACTTCCGCGAGGAAATCCTCACACTTTCAGAAGAAAATCTATCACAGGTCAACGTGAGGACCTAAAGAAGAAACGCAAAAGGGAAGAAGTCTGTTGAGGATATATAAGTGCTATGTAGTTTCTGTGCGATGTGCCACTTAGCACAGAGCGTACGTCTGTGTTTAATTCTGTTGCTGTCAGACATCGGCTTTTAGATGTTAGAAACGAATGCCGAGTTTTTAAACTATCGTATTTCATGACCAATAAATGCGACGGATACCTGCGTATGTCAATCTTAGTAACAAAATATACGCGTTTCAACACTAATGATCGCTGCTACAGTCTTCTAATAGTATATACCTCACCGTGAACATTTCAACATTCTTCGGTTTTGTTACCGGCAAAGTGCTAATAATGTAAATTAGACGACAATGCCAATGGTTTTTAAACGCTTTTAGTGAAGTGGCTTCTTGCCTTAGGTACTTGCCTTAACCCTCCCTCTCGCTTTTTACTTTGCATACCACTTCAAATGTGCGTATCGGGCTCCTTGTAATAACGCAAACTAGTACGCGTACAAACAGAGTAAGGAAAATAAAACGAACGCTGCTACTGGTGTTATACGACTGCGCGACAAGCTGCCATGCAAAGATCCTGAATCAGATTTTATATTTTGACTCTCAAGCAAGAAATCAATGCGTAATAAATGAAATTCGTAATATGCGTAATAAATGAAAAAGTAGGTTCTCCATTGTAGCTGCCACCAGCAATACACTTCAACAATATACAAACACAATAAATGTCAACCAACCAAAATCAAGATCTTAAAGGCTAGCCTTATTTACCAAAAAATTTCCCTCTGCTGCCATTACGCCTACATTTTAGCATCAGCCACTACTTCGTAAGCCGGACCCCACGAATGTAAATGTGCGATGGCGGATGTGTCTATTATCAGCGGAACTTGAACTGAAACACGCAGCCATAGATGCTTCGTGTTCTCAAGCTTTGCTTTGTTTCGTTGCCTGTTTAGTTTGGATTGAGTAGCAAAGCCTCAATGTTGAGATTATTTAGGAAAAAGTTAAATCTATAGTTCGAGAAAATAAGCCGATAACCTTTTCATCAAAACTACTTTTCGATAAAATTCCAGCATTTATAGTCAGCTTTCATAATGCCGGCTAAGACATTGAGAATAGTAAGTTGTGCATAATACATTAAGACAAAATAGATCAGGAATAATCCCATTTCTCTTTTTTATTGCGACGGAGAAACGCTCATGCACTCCATTGTTTCGCAGCAAAATCGAGTAATGCCATTTACAACTGCACCAATGTGTTAAGCGACTACTGGACTATATACAGCGTGGCATCGGCTGCTGCGCCCTTCGTATCTTTGCAAACTGCAGTCCTCTTCTGATTCACTGTGACCGGCTATTTGAAAAACACCGTTGTAAGGCCGGTGAACGACACGTTGGGTTATTATGTCCCGGTTGAATTCTCAATTGCCCTTCCACGCGTGGTTGGTCATGATTGAGTAAAAACTCTGACTCTGTAAAAATTAGGATCTCTATCTTCATTTTCAGTTTGTATCCATGAATTAGGTGTCTGTAGGCGTGTTTCTTTTAATTCAAACCGTAACTTCTGCTTATTGGCTATTAGTGTTGGTCCTCAGCGCATGTAAA
Organism: Tropilaelaps mercedesae; assembly: GCA_002081605.1. Classification (NCBI taxonomy): domain Eukaryota; kingdom Metazoa; phylum Arthropoda; class Arachnida; order Mesostigmata; family Laelapidae; genus Tropilaelaps; species Tropilaelaps mercedesae. The sequence continues at coordinate 5,976 of MNPL01000505.1, forward strand.
CGAGCCGATTTCTGGCTAAAACGTGGATGCTCAGGACACACTTAAATATTAGGTTGGTTCTACACACTTTAGTTCCTTTAGTTGCCTACACAGAAAGCATTTCTAACGGCAGACCGTATGACGAAATAAGTGCAATTCATAGATCTAAGACGGTCAGGGCAATTTTTTATGAAAGCTTAAGAGGTTTTCCTTCGGTGCGATTTCCAGCATACTCTTTAGTGCACTGTAGGTGACAATGACGCTCGTATGATTGAACAATTGGCGCCACGTTATTTCCAGGTACTTATAACATGCCATTATTGCGGCTACATTTGCACAGTCTCGTCGTCATCCTGTACCATAACTTCTTTGAAGAACACAGACTGCATGCGAGTGAGTTCTCGAACGTGGAACCCTCCTGTCGGGAGAGTTCTATCTAGAGAGAAATTCTTGTTCGCTACGCTGTACTTGAAAGCGGCATTGCATTTAATATCTATTCGTACCGTTTCGTATTCATGCTGCGTTTCGATCGTCAGAGTTGGGACAAAGACGCTTGTTTTGGGCTAGACACTGAATTAAGGTTGAGCTCGGTGGCTTGGTGCATCCGTATGCGTCTTGTGACCGGAGGAGACACGTACGTGCACGAGTCCAGTCCCCACCATTGCACACTTACATTTATGAAGTCCGTCTTACGAAGCAATGCAAAAAGTGCTACCTTACACGTTAAATGCTAGCTGACAATCAGCCCTAAAAACAATATATAGACTCTAATATAGATTATTTTTTTTTGCCTAAACTTGAAACACCATTGAAGCAAGAACGTAAATGTATAGTAGAAATGTCGTTTTTGTGCTCACTGACATATGGTTTTGCTTGAATATGTGCTCGCACCACGCGGCAAGTGCAACGGGGCGATCATGAAATTCCTTCCGCAAGTGGAGAGAAAGTGGGAAAGATAATTAGATATTAGCCAGAGTTTATTTGCTGATGATCTTATTCATTTTTATTAGTCAGAAAAAGGTTAGAAGATGTGCAGGCACTTTAAAGTTTTAGGGACGAATGCTTATATCTTAAAAATAAGTGCCTAAAGAACTGTCGTTATTGACCTTCATAAAAAACTCTATCTACACTTTAAATATAATAATAGCGTCCTTTGATATAAGCGTAAGTTGTAAGCACCTTGAAGTAAAGTAACCCGATGAGCGGCAGTGTATGAAATAGCGGTCTAAATGGATGCACATCTGGAGAGTTTCGTAGTCTGCATGTTGAGGTGGTTAGTCTTTGGCGTCGATACCCTTGATGCTCATACGAATGAGGAAATAATACTTAACCAAGTTGTGTACGCGCTTGCCTTTGAATGATTTTTCTTGAAATGAGACTCGGTGAATCTTCCTGCCATGATAACTGCCATCGATATCACCAAATGTTTTATTATGACTGAACAAGTGTAGTTTTGTGTCGAAGCAGATGAAATTAGATATCTGAGGCGAATTGTCGGCTTTAAGCAGGGTTGATAATGTTGAGAACATAACTGTAAAAGGCTTACTACACACTTTCTCCTCTAAATTGAAAGATCGCAGCCGCACGGTACGGATAGGTATATAGAAATGCTAAATGAGCGAAAGACCTAGCAAATTTCTAGTTTTTATCCCGAGAGAGTAAGGCCAAGCGAACAATATACTGGTGTATTTCAGATTACATCTAAGACATAACACAAACATCATCACGCCCGTACTAATTAATGTTGACAGTAATCAGTCTACTATCAACGTGCCTTGGCTTTCAGCCTCAAGGGCAATCATCATATCAGGCCTACTCTTTAGATATACACCGTAGGACGCCAAAGTAACAATATATTGTGATTATTAGTTAAAAGGATTATTAAGTACTTGATGGGACAGGACTTTACCCACGCCAAAAATAACTTATTGAAGTCGGCGCTACATTTGCAGGTACCTGTATGTGATGTACGTGAACATATTCAGCATACAAGGTGTTGTCCAAGGTTGTAAATTACCACACCTGTCAAAAGATGAATTGTATATTTTAAATGTAGCCTTTGTGGGATTTCTCATATTTATCTTCATCGGTTTAACTAGGTTGCTATCTCATCTTGTATTTATCAGATAGTGATGAGTTCGTTCGTTATTGGCATCGGCCAGAACGAAAGAATCGATTATATGTTGTTGATCTCGGCGGTGAATGTTGTTTTTACTTATAAATCCATTTTCACTACCTTTAATAAAGAAACTTCAACAATTGTTTGTCTCATGTGATTGCCTTTCAAGGAATCATACCGACTACTGACAAAATTGCATCTGCCGCTGGTGGGTAGCATAAAAATCGAAACCGTTCAATGGCTACTTATGCTCTATCTACCAATCACATTTTGCTCATTGTTCATTTATAAGCGTGGTAGTAAATTAGCATATTAGAAGCGCCATGACCTAAACGGACAAAAGCAAATGCGTATTTTCGATCCTTTCTTTATCCCGTCTGTGTCCACATGTTGAAAATAACTTTAGGGAGAAGGAGCTGGCAGAAAGAGCAATACATAACGAGAAGCAAACAAATGTAAAGCACGAATCGATCTATGAAGCTGCAATAGAAATCTTAGAACGACTCGCTGCTTTGAGGCTTGCCATTCATGAATTTTCTCAGTAAAGTGGAGAATACGTGATAATGCTTTGCCCTTTGATATTGCAAAATCGATGCGGAACCTTTTCATTCTAAAATATAAATGATAATGTTGTGTATTGTTAAAGTGCACATATGCCTACTCTGACCATCCAGCGGCCCACAGCAAAAGATGACTGTGTTCACGTATCTTTTTGCTGGATGGAGGCATAACTTTTAAAAAAAATGCTTGTCACTTCTTTTGCTCATAGTCTACATTTAAAGATACTTTAACTACCAACTCTAACTGCCATATGAGTGTCTAAAGTCACACTGGCTTGATACCCTTGTTTGCAAACTTCTTGACCTAAAGATTTATATTTTGACAGTTTTAGAAATTTATATTAGAAACAATTTTGAGAAAGAAAACCAATGTGGGACTTTGCCTTGTTCAATATCAAGATGTGCTACAGGTTCTTCCTGTAGCATATCTGTCATGTCAAGAAATAAGGTAACATTTCTATACGTACTTGACTGAAGCGCGAGAAACAGGTTAATGTGTAGCCTCTTTAAAAATATTCCATTGTTGGATGAGAAGTTCAAGCCGCGAGTCAAGCTTGTGTATTGCATTAAGGTAGTTTCCTTCATAAAGCAGAGTGGCCACTTTTGTTAATATCCATGTCACAACTGAATTTTTATACGTTTTGTATATAATTATATTAATGTAATATATCGTTATTAATTGTAGTGCTACATTTTATATCACGTGCAGGACAAGCAAACGGGTGGCAATGACAACGAATTAAATTATTGTTTTATAAAATTTTATTTTAGTTATGAGCAAGCATATATCTAAGAACATGGAGATGGTTAAAAACCCAATACGTGCTATACAGATATTGGTAGTATATCCCCAATGAATTGAGCAGATAACTTGTTTAAGTGGTCACCGTAATAAAAACAAAAATATCACTCCGCACGACATCGCAGTATATTGAAAAATATTTTGTGTGACAAAGCAATGTTGTGATGGTCACGCAATTTTGCAGTTAAACAGCCCATTGTCGAAGTATTGATTTCTTGCCGTGGATTGCCGTATATATGTAGAGGTGGAAAAGGTGTGAGTAGTTCCTTAAATATTCACAAAGGAGTATTCTCTAATTACAAAATTTTAAATGCTTTACTCTGTTTCACATCTCCTTTAGTATACAGGACAATTGACATAAACACAAAGATATGCAAACATGTTAAATCTTGCATAGGTAGTTCTTTTTAGTTGAATTTGAGTCATTTTCAGACTGCTGAAAGTCTCACATACGTAGTATGAAAGCATGCACTAACAAAAATTGAACTCTCAATTCTGTAGAAATACAAAAACTATATAATTTGAGAAAAATAATTCAGTATTCATAATTGTTAGTACCAAACTCAACTAGACATTATTTCAATTAATATGCAAAATATGATACGTATACTACTAATATACGAAAAATATTACTTTTGGAAGGGCTAACATCCTCTCGAAATCTGTTACAACACAAATAGCAGTGCAGGGAGTTACATTATTTTATAATAATGTTTTCTGTGTCTGCGCTAGCGGCTTTCAAGACAAGAACAAAATTGCTAAAGCCTTTATTGCGTGACCATAGGAAAATTTAAGCATGTTCCGAAAGCACTGCGTTGACACCGAAATAAGCAGTATGAATTCCAAAAGTGACACAAATAAATATTTCAGAAATTGTGGCTATTCATAACGGAGATAATACAGAATGCTTTCTTCTTTACAAATACTTTTATGTGTATCAATTTACGTGGAGCACTAAGTTTAAAACTTGAAATAACTGTAGTTTGTGTTAAAAGAATTAAATATTAGGATAATTTACGTTGTTAAAAATTATATTCTCTACGATATGGTCTTATCATTATGCCATAGAAAAACACATAATTCTCGTCTATTGCAGACTGGTAGTTAAAGCGGAACAAATTAACGAAATATATACTAGTTTCTCGATCTATGATGATATAAAGGGCAGTTCTAGATTGTTAGTTATATCGCATCAGTTTTGCTTGATAGATATGCCACCGTACGGACCAATACTAGTTCTGATTTTAAATTAAACTTTCAGAAATATGAAATTTATAGAGTTATGCTTATTTATTTCGACCTCTTTCTGAATTTCTAGGCAGCAACCACGGAGCAGGCTAACAGAAGAGATCATACTGTCGTTTTTCTTGGCTGGCGTAAAACATTGCGTATTTATAGATTAATATTATCATATTCTAATCTTTGCACCATTACTGTACCTGGTTGCACTAGGGATCCCCGGTGACCTCTGGTTTTATGGTCTTCTACCGTTCTCAGGCTTCATTCCTCGACCATTCTTTTGCGCGTTTCCTGTGTCTTCTGCATGTGACCTATCTCTTAGGGCTTGGCTTTTGGACCGGGAAAGTTAGACTAAATCTGGGAATGGATAAAACCGGATAAGTAAATCGCGGAACTACGAATGACTCGACCTAGCACTCCGGTGCCCTGTAGGGTGAAGGGTGGTTGGCAGCAAAGGTTGTAGCGTGAAAGAAGAACCCTACGGAGCTAAGAAACAGGAGTAGCGTCAAATAGGAGCAGAGACGATTGCGACAAATGCACCTACTTCTTTGTCTTTCGTTACCTTTCCCGCAGCGGCCGCCTTTAAAAGGGAGTGTTGGACTTTGTGGATTGGGGTTAAGAAGAGCCTAGGCTAGCGCGACAAGTCAGACAATCGGTGATGCGTAACTCAATGTCGAATGAGCAGATGAAGGGAGGGTAACGATTCCCGGTTTGTTCGATCTTCATTGAAGAATTAACTTTTAATGTAATCTGGCTGCTCCGTTTGTCCATAATTGACTCGAAGGTCGTTGAAGTCCAGCGGCTCCTTATAGCTACGTTTGGTTTTGTCCTCCGGCTCAATATCAGAATCTGAGTCATCCTTGCCGCTGTATTTTACATAGGCCATAGGTAGTACTGCGTCCTTTTTACCATTCAGTTTATGCCATTAAGAAGCCCGAAGGATAACTAATAAGCAGGAGGCCTTGCCAAGCAATTTGAATATCGTCCAATTAGGAATAACGTCGGCAGTTGAGGCTAGAATAAAACTATTCTGATGACCAGAGCAATATTTCTCTACAAATCTCATACTGGCTGCTTCTGTAATACAATTCAGTTATTTCTTATACCATAGGCGCTGTATAACTTGCTCAAATTTGACTAGCAAAGGTTTCACCCTTTATACTTTTCATTTATTAATTTCTGAATAAAGACCTTTGGATAAGGTCGATGGAGGTACAAATATAGCGTATTCAGATCTTCACGAGTAGAATTCGTTTTAAAGAGAGAGAAGGCTGCATTTCTAACGTGGAATACAGCTTGAATGAAAGTACCACTTTGAATGAGTTTGCAATAGATTGTTAAGTTCCTTAACTGGACGCCATCGTTATGCTAAAAATTTGGGAGAAATGCCAAATGATCGGTTGGAAGGTCACATACTGGTTAGCTTCGGCAGTGCCGATAGAAGTATTATATCGTAGGGTCACGTTTCTAGCACTTGATAAAAAATTTTGGATAATACTGAGTTGCGAATACTTTTGGTGGCACTATATATATATATATATATATAAACGAGTAAAACAAAGATATGTCACCCGCACCCATATGCAGACTCTACTCTATCCAACAAGATAAAAACCAATCCAATAGTCTGAAATTCCAAGGAATGCATAGCGTTACAACATGTTTAACCAATTAACCTCTTGAAGTCACCCTTAAAATCGATTATCTTTTTGAACAAGTTAAAGCCGAAAAACTCAAAATACATCGGACTTACACTGTCAGCTTTCGCACTCTGTTCATTACGTTCGTATATTTTTTTTTGCTTCAATCATCTCAGAGTATCCACCCCTTCAAAGAGCTTCAGCATAATTAGCCTCGTTAATTATGCTGATTATTTATACCGCTTTTTGCGGCGTATATCAAGTGCCAACTTATTTTGCCGAACAAGCACGATTAGCTCGATTACTTCGTCAATGAGCAAACTCGGATCTGAGATCAAACCTTTGTCACTTGTAGGGGCCATATACGGCCATATAGGACGAATTACAAGTGTGCTTGTATTCCCTTGTTTGACAAAACTTGTTCTATGGCTGCCCAATGCTGCCTGTCACATCGAAGGAAACCGCATTCAAGCAGTATATTTAGTGAAGTATCAAACGCCAGTAATAGCATACCTCCCTGTTGTGTGGAAATATAAACCAGCGCATTAATTCAAATTCCAAAATATTCAACTAAGGTTTTTATCTTATTTTACAAAATTCACTACATCTTTGTGTGCGTCACTACATCTTTCAAGATAGTTGTGTGGGTTTTTAACACATGTTTTCTCCACTCGAATTTCTTTTCTTAGCAAACCGCAACCATATGGTTAAGGATCTGCTACGTTTTTGTTTGTCAGTCGTGAAGGTGGCTATTTGAAGTTTTTTAAGTTGATTTTCGTAAACAAACAAACAAACACAATGCATAACAAGTCCTTATCGTAAAGTGTATGCAGCCAAAATGTCCCGGGTAAAATAAATAGTGAGTCAGACGATGCTGCCGGCGAATGTGGCCATTCACTTCTGTAAAGTAAAAAGCTGTGCGTGTTTTTAAGGATTGAAGACTCGCATTCTATACAGCAGTAATGAGAATGTATAAAAAACTGTAGTACTTGGAAAACAACTCTGTAAACACATAGGATTTATTGATAGGTATATGAAAGCAGGTTTCCCCATGGACATCTGATGACGCATTCATACGCTTTATAGCACCTTCAAAGACTAACCTGCTTTACACATCTCCGGTAAAGCTGTGCAATAGTTTAAATGGTGAACGGCCGATTTTGAGAATTCAAAAAGTCCGCGTTTTCAAATGCGATTCTGATCATATTTGATCACAGCCTTGGTAGTTTAATTGCAAGAAAACGGGTAGATTTGAGAGATATTGCCTGTTCTATGCATCTAAAACAAAAAGGTCTCATAGAAATCATTTTTTTAATTTAAATCGCTTGATCTCGAAGTGGGCGTTGAGCGAAGCATGATCACGTACTCTCAAAGGATTTGCAACTATCCATTACTGTTACTGTTTTGATTGCAACTTCTCGGTTGAAGCTCTACTTAGTGGTGAACTACCAAGAAGGTTGACACAACCGTATTTTTGATCAACATGGTGAATTAATAATAATAATGATAATAATCACTGAACGTATTTTTATACTCGTTTACGTGCGTACAACGTTTTTATCGTTTGTAATAAAACACTAACAACACTCAAGCGCATCTAAAAATATTTGCGAAAATAAGTGACTACATAAAACGTATAATTTAGATAGCTAATACATTAAAAGGTGCTATTATTTTCTGGATCATTTCGATTTAGTCAATGAGTATGAGTCTACTGAAATGATTGCTTTACCTTTAATAGCCTGTACAATAATGTGGTTTATTTGTATTTTGCTCTGGCGTCTTGTAAGTTTTTCCCATTTATTCAATAAGCGCAGGTTCACTACATTTAATTTCATTTTGAAACCAACTTAACCCCAGCAACCATCGCTATTTCAAGGCTGCTTATTTTTGCGGAATTGAATGAAAAGTAGCTTTTTCTCAAAAAAATAGGCTTTAAATTTGGTTTCACGATGACCTGTAGTTTAATGGATTCTTGGTAGGCGCTTCGTAGATCGCATGCTGCTCTACTAAAATAACCGCGAGTCTGCATTGCAGGCTATCTACAATAGGAAGCGGTTTGCATGTGTTATTTTCTATACGTTCCGGCGTGCCTTAGGCTTGACTAGATGAAACAACGGTTTTTGTGTTGCCATCGTCTTATATAGCGCAATGTTTCGCAAAATACTTCTGTATAAAGAACACTTCTTATTGCATAAGAAAACATGGCGAGACAAATGAACCGCTGAGCAACTTCACATACCTCCGGTTTTATACGCGGTGGAGCAGAAACGCTATTGGTATAATTAAGCTTGCATAAAAGATCCGCATTTTCCAAGCTGACAAAATCTATTATCATTGTTAACTAAGAAGTTCTTCATCCAATTATAAAAAACAAGAATGCAGCTGTGTTTTAAAAAAAGAAATCGATATGAAACCTAAGAAAAAATTGAAAGATTTTCTCTAAAGTTCTTGATGTTACTTTTTGACACAGCGTCACGTTTTGTGATAAGCATTTCCTTCACTGCAATGCATTGAGCAGCAGAAATGTTACTTCATCGCAAGGATCAATAAACAAAGGAACTTTCTACAAAATTATTTATTGATGGAAAGCATCAAGGTTATTTTATTACATGAACAGGTTGTCTATTCAAACCAATAATATATATATATATATATATATTATTGCTAAGAAGCATCATTAAAATAGATCAAGATGTTAGAAAACCGTCTATTTTTGAAGGCGTTCGCGGCTCCTCCTAACGTAGAGATATTTGAGAGATAACTCAGTGTGCCGCTTTAGGTATTTTTTTCTAAAAGACACGAAAAACGAATATCAGAGGAATCTGACTGAGCATCAATCAAATATGACATGGCACCTTTCACGCAGAAACTCAGAAAGGGATGCCAACGGAGATTTGTTTTTCAAGGCCTAGTTCTGTAAGTTCTGCGAAGAGCTTGATCAATCGATTTGTAAGAAGAGAAAGTGAAAACATTTATCGTAAGTGTATCTTACTGAAAAATACAACCTCAATTAATTTTGATTACCTAACAATTATGGTTACAAATCAGGACTTTTTATCCTATTAAAATCATGTTTATCATGTGTGTGCGGTTCGAAGTGCACTAACCATTTTCTGATGTATTTTATTAATAAACCGCGATATTCACCCAGCTTTCACTTTCTTTAATGAAATAACGTTCTTTGAATATGAATTCCTCATAGGACTGTTTCTCTATTCGCTTTTGCTGATATTCAGGTGAAAACCGAATTAGCGAATAATATGGCGCCCAAATACTATTCTAATTATAATTCTTTCGCATATGCACACGGAAAGCATAGAAGAAGTCAATTAGTAACTAATAGGTAATTAGTAGCTTCGTATTTTCCATCCATTATGTACTGATGCATGTATGTTAGGAATCAAAAGAAAACAAAGAAATAGTTTTGAATAGTGTTCAGTATATGAGCCAATATCGCTTTTCAAGACTGAAAAATCTCTGCTCTTAAAGACTGTGTTATGGAAATAATTGAGTCTGATGAAACAAATGCGATATGCCGTCATTATCTTCAATTCAGTTTCACTGTGTTTTAGACCAAATAGAATGTAAGCTTGAAGTTAACTTGCTAGATTTGTTCAACTGTATTCGCAATACCAACACTAATACTTTTACTTCAATAACATTTACTAAGGTAAACATTACTGCCGGGAGCGTTTGCATACTGCGTATTTGGTACCGTGATCATAATATTCGGCCACTGTCTTAATAATGCCCGCTTCCGAAAGCGTGCATACCATCTAGTGAATAAACCAGGTCTCCGCTTTAGGGTTCGTTATAGCTAGAAGGCCCATCCATCTATACTACGTCTATACTAAGTTATGTCTAGAAGGCCCACCCATCTATAAGTTATCCCAATAAGTTATCAATACCAAATCAGACATAGATGAAAAAATTACTGACTATTACAGATTGATGAGCTGGACCTACCGCTGACCTCCTTTCCCATCGTCATATATTTTTCATAACTCTACCGATTACTCCAGTGGCGCGGTGCATTCGCGTACACCTGCCAGGGGAGACACATAGATGCACGGGTCCGCAGTGTGGTCGAGAGTGGTCGCGGGTTTGCCTACGCCAAGCTCTACTCGAAATTTTGGACTTTTCCATGACGGATAGTGTTGTGTGATTACCCCTTTATGACTTCCCCGACTCCTTGACATGGCAATCCAGCCCGGCGAGACATGGCCGAGAGATTTATTCGGTTCACTTTCATGCCACAAGACAGTGTTGATACCGAGAAATAGTGAGCTTATAGCGAAGCGGAATTTGAGTGAAGGGGGATAGTGTGACGGCTGGCAGGAGAAGAGTGCCCACGGAACTTCTGGCAGGGTGTACGGGTTTAAACCCTGCCGCTAGACATTGACATTCATGGCTTCGTCTCGTAATTCAAAAAGCGATGCGGTGGGCACTAAATGTAGGTTGACGGTCAGGTCTAAAATATTTTTTTAAAGCTGGCCATCAGCCAACATTTAACGTCCACGGTAGCAGTTTTTGCATTACTTCATAAGGCGGACCCCATATAAATGTAAATGTGCACCGGTGGGGATCGAATCCGTGCACCTATGTGTCTCCTCCAGTCGCAAGGCGCATACGAATGCACCAAGCCATCGAGCTCGACTGATGGTCAGGTCTAAAAATATTTACCCTACAGGTATTGCTCGAGTGGTTCCAATTTTGAATGTTATATATTAACATTGTCTTCGTTAACAAATGACTTAAGATTTTACTGGAGTTTATATGTTTAGCGTTGGTAATAATTAATGTTTATGATGGGATAACATTTGTGAGCTTCCCGATACATATATACATATACAAATATACATACATATGTTAACATATACATATATATACATCTGAACAAGAGAACCCCTGCTAAAGATAGCGAAGCAATTTTATAGCCATAGAGTGGGTAGACTTGTATACAGATATTATTTTTAGCACAAGTGAAATGACCCAACCAAAATAGATGGAAGGAGGTAATTGATTGCTGCAAAATAAAGGCACCATTTAAGTAGTGTGCAAAACGCAAGTAGAAGGTCAGAAATATCTAATGGTCAACCCAATAGCCAACCCAGAATTGACCTCGAAACTTTCTGTACTAATATTAATATATGTATAGACAATTTGTCGAGTAACGAGTAATCAAATCTAAATCACTTGCATCATCTGGCAGGCCGTACAATTTTAGGGCGTCAGCGTGAAGTTTATACTGCAGGTCTGAAGGGTGAATAAGCTAACAATAGAAGGGCCCAGAAGGATGTCAATCTTAGATGAGCTGAAGGTAGGAGTGTCCAGACAATACTCTGAGTACACCTGTAGAACAAGCTCCTCCGGACCTGAAGCTGCCATTAACTTTGGCATGGAATGTGCGATCACTAATGACTTCGAATTTATTTGGAAGAGCGTTTACTGATTCCAATCGTAATAAACTTTCTGATTAATAATTTATGGTTGATTTGTGTAAGGGTTTTAGAAAAATTAAAGTATACTCAATCAGTTTTTTTTTTAAGAATAGTTCAAAAGAGCGCTTAGTCCTAAGCTACACGGATGAGCTAAAAAGCCGGAAAAAGAAGAACCAATAATTAACTTGTGTTGATTCAAATCATATAATCTATGAAACGCTAGAAAATTCAGTGTGTCCTAGACAAGTATTTTTCATGTACAGTGCAAACCACGAACGTACGACCTTTCATCATTCATAAAAACAGCGTCCTAATAGACACACTCAGGAACAATGGCATCCATGAACGGTTTCGTCGTGCTCTCGCAAGAATGGCGTTGTGCTTGATTTCTTTAGCGTGCCTAGTGTGGTACCTGTTCAGGATAAATAGAAGTTCTGAATAAACACTTTTAAAGTAAATTAAGAAATGGTAGGTGCCGCGGATTTTGGTCATTGTCTTGCCTCAATTAACCCATCAGACCAAAGTTACAGTAGAATAAATTACTTCATGTGTAGCATATGTGCATTCAATAAGAGTGAATTAATTTAAATAGCTATTCACAACTCAAATTAGTACTATCGACTAGTCAGCTGGCTAATTTAATGTTTCGCATCTTTGTCACCCAATAACTGGACCCTGCCGCTAGTATTCTCATGCAGTGTTAAAATTTTCAGAAGAGGGAAAGATATTCAGGCAGTAAAAAAAACCATATCAAATGTAGACTCTGAACGGCATGCTTTCGTAACATGCATTGCCGTTTACAAATCGTGTATCTACGGGGATTAATCGAATTAACAACACGAAAAAAGCTTTGCGTTCTCGATTTGTACTTGTTACACGTTTAATTTTTGATATAGTAATCTCCGGTGATTTAATCGTAAAGTCGTTCGAAGTTGCTTGAACTGATCATACTAATAACTTACTTTTTCTTGGAAAGAAACCCATCTTTTAAGAATCTGATATAACAGAGCTTTATAAACGCGAAATGCTGAGTAGTCATCGCTGACTTTCCTATTATGTCCTCAATGTCAGCCTACATAGTCCGTTTGCTGCTACTAGACCATGCTTGAACGTAGTGGTTGGAGTCAGTTTTCTCCCACCGGCAAAATACAAAAAAGCTGGGAGTTTAAAACTAGTGCTCTCCAAGGGCATATAAGAGAAACTTTCAAGTCGTTTTTGTCGGAAAAGAGAGACGATACAGAAAAGGCTAGGATTAAAACGGCATTTCGCCAGAGAGTTTGGCTTTATGCTTTCTGTCTTGAGGTAGTGGCTAAGCTTTTCACCGACGCGTCTAGTTGAGTTTCAGTGGAATCCATTCCATTCAAGAAAATTTATTTTCTTGAGCCGCATTGAGCTACCACTGTGATAAACCTGTTAAGTGTGATAGTCCCCTTGATTATTGTGCGCGAGGAGCGCATATCATAGCCTGGTGCATGCGGCTATCAACGATATGTTTGCCCGAAAACTGCGGTGTGAGAGTGTATCCGGTATCCGATCAACCTGGCCAGAACGGTGGACACTGCTCTGACTCTAGCTCTATTTGAGTAGGGTAAAGCATTGGTATAGAATAGCACCACGTTCTCATATTATCGCTGTTGTAATATTATCGGTCATGGAGCATCACATGTTGACTATACTGTTTCGTAGGATGGAAGAAATTTCGCAAATTTTCTGATTCCAGACTTGCGTATATTCTGTTTCTTAATTTTATTTTTTATCATATTTTTAATTTTAAAATAGCTTATTTTGAAGTAGCAAAGACGCAAATATGAGTGAGATATTTTACTTGCAGCTTTTATCCAAATAACACTTAAACTTCAAGCTCTATGTGAAAAGTTTCATTAAAAACAATGCTCCATTCGATTTTTACGTAAGAACACATTTTAATGCATCTACACGTTGCTTTTCAATTCTAATAGATATAAAATTTTAATGGGATACTCGCTGTTAAAATTCTTTAGTTCATTAATGCATGGAAATCAATCGTAGATCATAGTTTTATATAGATCAAAGCCAATTTAAGTGGCGTAGTTTTTATTGTAGATCACCTGTTCTTTACATTTTGGTTTTCAAATTATTGTATACGTAGAAGGTCCTTTCCATCAAAAGTTTGTTACCGGATGTACCAAAGGCCGCACAAGATTGTTATGTATGGCTAACATAGTGACTGTTCCTTAATAAAGTGAGAATTATTCCTAGCTCACTTGAGATCCTGTTTGTTTTCGACTACACTAAGAATCAAGGAAAAGAATATTTTTAAAGCAGTCGTCATTTATATAAAAAAACAAAAATCTTCAAATACCTTTAAGCACGTTTTTAGTCTATAAAAATCCAACAAGTGTGTGCTTTTTACTGAATGAGTACATGTTTTTCAATGCACGGTTCTAGTTGTGTGTGTCATCATAAAAATTATTAAAATCTTATATTTACATTTACGTTTTTAAAAATTAGGTTAAAAATATAGGTATTAAAAAGAATTCTCACTGTTGAAATAGTGGTTCGCATTGTTATAGGCTTTGATGCTTGTTCGTATGTATTGAGCACCTGTTATTATTAGTATAAATTACTCTATTTAAGAATATTATGTTATGGTTGTCTTGCCTCTCAGTTATTCAAAGCTTTGTTTGTCAAGGCAACTTGGAAATAAAGCCTGATTTAATTAGGACGCGGTAACTAACTGCTACACTCGCAGTATTGTATCAGTCGAGCATCTTTATCAATGTAAGGTAGAATGGAGGAAAATAACCACCTACGTGCAGTTTTTCTTATAAACCGAGCCCACTAAAAAGACCATACCGACAGCAGAAAGAAGCTAGAGTCACCTTTACATTCAAAGTCTGTAAAACTCTGTAAAAAAGTCTGTAAAAAAGATACGCCCGTTGTTCATTGTTTAGGCACGTAACATTGCAAAGGCGCTTTTTTGCCTGTAACCAACAAACTATTGTTGAAACCGCCTTAAGAGTTAAAACAGACAACCTTACGGCAGCCCCAGCTCAAGGCTTTTACTTGCGTGGTTCTAATTGTCCAAAAAGTAGACCAATACCAACAAACCGATCAAGACCGACGCAGTTATTTTTTAACATGTGGAGTTTTTCGGTGCGCAATACTGCAGCCATGTATCGAATGTTTCAAGTGATTTCTCACGAAGTTACTGTTCCACAGAATTTTTAAGGGTTATATTTTGGCGTAAAAAGCGTAAAATTTTGGCTTTAGTGTTAACCTACTTGTTGAACTTATCTTCTTCGATTCGAATACCAATTTACACATTTCTTGATATTTGGTTATTCAATTAATTGTTTTATGTCGACCGCTTTCACCCGGTTTTCCAAAATGATTTCTCTCTTTTTTGAAAAATCTTCGACGTTATCGCTTCATATTGCAGTGATCCTTGTCCATTTGCCACATGCCATCATCCACCCACCGGTCTAGGCTGTATTCCAGACGTCTCGACGGCCGAAGCCGTGTGTAATTGGTCGAATTTTTCCTTACTGGAATGCGCTTTTGCATAACTTTGTCTGTATATATATCTCTTACGACTGCCTCAGACTTGAAGTTCCACTTCCTACATCCACCTAGTCCTGCGGTCACAGAAGGTAGTCTTAACAACCCAGCTCTTCCAAACGTTGTTATGCATGAAAAATGGCTTTTTGATACATGTTGGGCCACACGGCTTAAGTTGCAAAGCCCGAAAATGCTAGGCCAAACAAGCATTAGCTAGTAACGCTTGAACCATTAGTTTCCATCTTCCTAGAGTTCCATCATTATTCTACCTCCGTCCGTTATTGTCTTTCCATCCGCTGATAATTACGCAACGAAATAACTGCTTCAAATAATTTAGGTAGTAGTGAAGCTCTTTTTTCAACATGTCTGATGTTAAGAGGTCTAAAGCATATTCTAAAAGGCACATATTAATTGAAAACGTTTTTGCGTGATGCAACTTTTTTGAAAATGATCTTTTTATTATTATTATCATTATCTATCCCACACTATTAGCAAGTATTTTGTACACGGATTCCTTCTATCAGTACGTTAGAATCTCATAGAGTCGAAATCCCATATTCCTTGCAATAAATGAACACAAATTCGTTGTGCAAAGATTAGTGTATTCGAAGGATAAGCTGTAGGTCATATTAAACAATACCTTCGTGCAAATTTAAATTAGTGTAGAACAAGGATACTGTGCTACGAATTCCGGCTGTGCAATCCGGTAAGATATGAATTTCAATAAAGATGAAATAAAACTTTAGCAGAAGTTCAAGAACAGGTGACAACTGAACGACAATATTAAATTCAGTGATTTAATTAGCATTAGAACCACGGGGACCTACCTGTACATGTGGAACTATTTACGCATATGTTCAAGCGCGCACGTCATTTTGCAAATTATGGCCATCAGTTTAATAGATAAGTGTAACTTGAATTTAGTTAGAACAAAACATACGCTTTCGGTGCTTCCAGGAGCGATCTTTTTAAAGGAGGGAGAGGCCGAATTACGCGCGGCGTTTGAGCACGCGATCGAAGTGCATAACTACCGCGATTCGCACTTCTCAGTGGCGCCGCACGTCGAGCTAGTCGAATCTGACGACCCATTTCAAGTGGCCAAAAAGAGTGAGTATACGAGCGTGCTTAAATCAGTGTTAACTAGGTCAATAGGTAATTTTAGGTTTATTGATGTAAGTGCCACGCAAACCTCTTGAAACCAGAAATACATCTTAAGTTATTCCAACCGTTTGAATAATTACATTGAAGCGTTTTACAGAGCTCTCTTTCACAATTTTGGTAAACACTGCCTGACCTACCTATATTTGACTCTAAGGAAAATAAAACACGCGAAAAGACTGAGCTTAATAAGTATGCAGAACTATATTGTATGAATTCGGTTTGAACCGCAGCTTTTAAGTTAATTAGCCTTACAACTCAAAAATCATGAAAAATTGAACCAGATAGTTAAAGCACTTGCAATGCATCATTTATACGCTGTCTGTTGCAATTGTAGATAATGCATTTCTCTTCTCGCACAAGCTTGGCGATATCGAAATATTTAGACAGGTCTATACGAATTAGACTTTTGCAGCTTCGCATACATGCCTAAAAATAAAACATCTCGCATGAAACAGCCAACGATAGGCTGAATTTTTTTTTTCTTTTTTATTATGGAAGCCAGCGTTCTAGAAATTTCTGGACGGCTATGTAGGTGCCATTCACTTGTTCTAATTTCGCTTTAAAGAATTGAGGTTTGTTTAGTATAAATCACCAATATCCCTTTTTAATCCACGAAAACAATTTAACTCACAAGTGCCTAAAACAGAGAATAATTAACGGAAAGTTAAATTTAGTGCTCAGACTTATGCTCCGTAATCGGCTCCTTCGTAATCCACTACTTTTTTCTAAAACTCCACATATTAAGATTGGAATATATTAAAAAGAAATTTACGAATAAATATGAGAACCTGGTCATTCATGGCTCGTTAATACCTTTCACTGTTAATTTTACAAAGCTGAACAAGGGGGGCTCCTTGGTGAGTTAAACGCGGTAGACACGACTAGAGTTTTTGCATCAGATTACCGCTCTTTTTACGTAGGCATACCAATGACTGCTCAGCTTATCTGGCTCCTATAAGTTATTGATCAAGAATCCAAAAGACACGCGCAAAGTAAAATTACGGAAGCCATTGAAAACGCAGTTTCAAATGTTCGTTTGGCGGACATCAATTTGGTGCTCCAGCAAAGTCCAGGATTTCAACGACTTCTAGAGAGGAGTTAGGCTGACGCTGGCGGTAAATAGATTTCGTTTGACCTTGCGCATCATATAATACTACTGATATACATTAATATATCTATATTATAGATGTATTATATATAGAGATATAGAAAAGAATAATAACTAGAGTACCAGTTATGTAGGCCATCAAGCTGTGTATTTGAGGTAATCGGTTTCTGTCAGTACCCATTGGCTGCGGTCTCAAGTTTAGACCCCGCTGATCTGAACTTGAGTATTTATTTTTACAACCAATAAACTTCTCACGACAGAACACCCGAAGGTAGTGTGGAGCCGACGGCGAAGGCCCGCAGCATTAAAACTCGCGCCATACTAATCCTCTATCATCGGATTTTCTCTATTATTATATTAGTACTATACGCCAATGGGTGTTGCGCGCTTCCAAAGCAATGCGCCCGTTGTTTTCTGCCGCGTCCGACACTATGTGTTACACAATATGCGAACCTAACAAGTGGGAACTGTTAAAGTCGCGTACTCTATTTCCATCTTGATTGTTTAAGTTTTTCCCCGAGTACTTATCCTGTCAGAACTGGCTCCTTGAGCCAGTTTTTCGTATTGTCGCAGAAAAAGCGCAGCAGCTCCTGAGTAGTTGTTGCCCGTAGGCCCAACGGTAAATTCTTCAGGGCTATTTATTCAGTCATTCAGGGCTAAGAGGTGCAAAAATTTGTAGTCCACTGTGCCGATGGCGCCCATGTCACAGAGCTCACCCCTCTCCGGGTTAAGACACGAAACTCGCGTACTTGCCGTAGATCAGTGCCCGGTGAGGATCTGAATCAACAGGACTGCCTTTATGCATAAGCTTCCATCCATGTGGCCACCACATTTAACGTGCCTTTTGCCCGCAGCTGCGATGCAGTTGGTTGTCGTTTCCAAACGTATGTAGCCCCTTTTGTCAAGTGGAAATTTTGCTCACTCGTCGCACCATTAGGTCAACTCTATATTTTAGGCACACGTCTCATTTGACACGCAATAGTTTTTGTATTAGCAAATACATACTTCTCTGTCATTTGGTTATATTTCTGTCGCTTTTATACAAGAATATCTCTCGGCCATAAATTCTTACAATATAAAACTGGTAGAGGACTCTTTCCATTAATGTAATATGTAAGTAGGAACAGGCTTAGTGTGCGACGCGTGGCACATTATACAGCGGCAT
>MNPL01000506.1:0-30555 GCA_002081605.1 Tropilaelaps mercedesae
ATATATATATATATATATATATATATGTAATTTACTGTAGTGCAGTGAGAACAGCCTAAGTTTGTTGAAATTAACAATACGATGGCAAGCACAGTTTATACGCAAAACGACTTTGCTGTGCGGTACCGAAACCTTTCCCTTTCTTCACTTCACGTTTCCTTATTTGTGCACGATTCGTTCAACTGCGCTCAATATCACTTTCGTAAGCAATATCACGCGAAGCCTTACATTGTTCTACCGTATGCAACAAGCTATCTTGAGTACATTAACTGAAGTTAGCCGCTGATGTCAGTGACGACCACACCACTATGCACGACGACATATAATATCAAATTTGCGATGAGGCTTATATTGATAGAAATAAACTAATTTAGATGTATAGATTTATTAACAAGGCTAAACAGAAAGAGATAGTGTAAGTGGATGCATTCAGAATAGTGTAGCAAGCTGCATAAAAATACGAACGTAAGCGACCACGAATTTATATTTATCTATGATAGCTCCATGTCTCCTGGCATCTTTATTTATTACGCACATTATGCCAGGTCAACTACATGCTTAAAAACATTATACATTCCTGGTGTTGAGCATATTTGTTACTACGAGATACAGAGAATTTGGCGTAAACGTAAAAAATTTAACGCAAACATGGATGAGATAGAATTGGTTATTTCATGAATGCGTTGGTTCTGATAAAGTCAATATGGTTACACATTCGAGAATTGTAGTATTATTATTTAAAAAATTAACACCTAATCCTTAATATTAAGAAGCTTGATAACATGTCGATCGCAACAAATAAAATAAAACCACGATGATGGCAAATGTATGAGAAGCTAAGTATCTAATTCTCGTTTTTGTATACATGAATGTATAGCCTAAGTACAGCATGGACCTAAGCGAGTACGTTTGTGAATTTTAGTCTATTGCAAATTAACGGACCTTTTATATGTGCATGTGACACTTAAAGATCGACCTGTGAAAACGTGGTAACAAAAGTAGTGAAGAGTCTGTCTACGAAGCTTGCCAATCGTGCCTCTGTGAGCGTAACAGCAAAAAAATACCGAGATGACACGACATATTCGCCGTGGAAATAACAGCTATTACGCTATGGCTTATTAAAGCCTTGCTGTGAAACAAACATATGCCGAAGAAGACGCAGGATTGCTAATGGCCGAAAGGATGGATCACTCCTGTGATAAATCGCTCGTTTCAATGGGCGCTTGTATACGAGGATCATTACAATTGGATGGTTTGGTAAATGTGTATGAAGCCTCTTGCCCGGATTTCGCTTTCGTAAAAGTATGTAATGGATTAGAGAAATCATTCCGGAAGAAACAGACAAGGAAGAATGGCTAGCTTTCCAAAACTAAACCAGCATCCAGCATGCATCATGAATTTGATATCAAATCGTTTGGTTGAACAAAGGAAATAAACAGTGCTCGGTACATCATACCTGTTTTATAGAAAAATGTTGTAACACCGAAATCTGTTAACAGTAAGAATGCACGAGATTCACTGTGTTCTATTGATGACCAGTGCTAAAATACATTTCTATCGTGATCTACACAAATAGCCACCATCACCATAGACAAAAATTCACCTTCAGTTGCAACACTTAGGCAATACATTGGTGGGATAGGTCTAGCGGATTACTGGCACCGACCAGCCATCTTGAGGATGGTCGGCAGTAAGTCAACGAGCAAATCAACGAATACTGCGGTTCCTATAATGTGCCAATGATAGAGGCAATCACCATCCGCTTTTGTCATGGCACCCAACATTCGACCGTGAGCTTATATTCATCCGAGCTTCATATTGAATGTTACACGGAATTTACAACGTGAAAAACTAGCGCTGTTTCCGCGTGCTGAAACAATCTTTAATTAATAGACACCGTACGCGCCCGTAAGTCGGCGTTTACCATACGCAAAACAGCACAACGATCACAAACAAAAACCAGTTATTCTTCACTAGATGATATTTCGATGCGCAAGTGGCGCGATATGTCAATTAAGTGGAGACCGATAGTAAATGGCGTATTACATAACGAGACTAAAACGTTTAATAGAAAACATCTAAGCCAAAGAAGCGATGGACCACGCCGACAGGTGCGTTCAGATCGCGTTGTATACAATATGTATATAGTGTTTGTGGATGAAACGTCTCTTTTATTTCATAGATGATTACTGCGCTCGCAAACAGTCGGCGAGATGGCGGCTCGTTTGCTAATGTGAATAGATCTGCTCGAAAGACAAACATTTATGCGTGTAGTTCTAAATATGCCACATGAAAACTTTATACTAATTAGCAACGATGTTGTTTGTGGGCGGAAGTCGCTGGAGGAAAGGCAGGAAGGAAAATGGGAAACTGTTTTTCGTTTATGAATTGCGAGTTCCAGTAAGAGAATTTTGGCTTCTATTTCCATATTCTGGCACAACTCTCTACTATAAACAACATACGCATACGTATTTCGATTGGAATAGCCTTTTTGGCAGCACGGCCATTATGTTTCTCTGGGCTTTGAACAAAGCGATTTACACGAAATGCAGATAGAACTAAAGGCATAGACAATTTGAGCTTAATTTGAGCATGATGCGGGCTCGGCGGTCACCAAAGAATGATGACCTCCCTATCAATCGTTTCCGATGTTGTCAATGACGACCAAACGAAACCTCTTGCAATTACGGGACACAGCCACTTCGGTGTGCCTAAGATTTTACTGCAAATATTTTTCATCGAATACAGAAGGGTTCGAAACTTCCTTCCAGGCGAAACTTCCACTAATTGTAAGGCCACTGTAATGCTGGGCGCATACGGCTGTCTATTACTGATATTTTTTTATTACAAGTAAACTATATGACATGACAAATATGCACAAACGTACAAAATGTACAAAAAACATACAAGAAAAAAAAACGACAAAGATGCACAAACTTGGTTATTCGGTCTTCGGAGTCAGCCGAAATAGAACTGTCTTTGCGCTATCCACTGCAGCTTGACCGGGACGTGCTCGACTAGTGCTGCTATGTGGATAAAAGGCTAAATTTCTTTCTAGCATGCGTTAGAACCTTTACTTTATGGGTACTTGGGCTACCATAGCACTTTTTAGTACCGTTTCGACCAGTTAAAATACGCTAGCGGTGCCGGCAATCAAATGCTCCGACACTTTGCTACACCCCAATGAGATCATCGAAAGAGTAAACGTCTCTTCTTAACAAAACCGCCATTAATAACAGCCGCGCTAGCTGTACACTAGAGTGAATGTAGGCAAAGAAACTAGGAGCAAATAAATTATTAGATTGTCAGGTAAGTATCCGAGATACATGCGCCACGCCCAATAAGACTTGCCCGATTTTTGTCCAGTTCAAGCGATCATTTTTTTGAATCAGGCGGAGAGACTACAGCGTGGTTTCGTATTGGAAAATAACACTTGCAGACAAACACTTGTAGAAGTCTGAACCGTCGCTGTGTTAGGGATGAACGCATCGTGTGCAATATCCCTTCCTTGATTCAACAATATCAATTTGGGCCGTTATGCTATTTAACAGTTTAAAAAGTGTATAGAGGTAATGCTACTAGTCATAGATTGGGCTAGATTTGACATTACGAAAACTCAATCGTTAAACGCACTTCAATTAATAAAAATATACATAAGATTGTGCAGTTACGGCTCGCCTAAAGGTTAGTCATTCATTCAAATAGGTTGAATTACCCTCAGCTGAATAGCGTGTTCCAAGTTATTATTTCTCAGATTGCTCCTGCATTCTTATTATTCCTCAGCATTCTTGAACACTCATGTTGACAGCATCCATATTCATGTTTATAGTTAAAAATACCAACAATATTCATGGTGATAATATGCCATACGTTTTCGTAAAATACCTTCGATTCCTTTCTCGAATTTCCGAAATCACTGAAACGGTCATGGTTATTCACATCCCTTAAAAGGCTAGATTATGCGATTATTATGCGATTATGCATATGATATAGTGGCATCGATCTTTCTTATTACTAATGCCGTAGTATTCCGACGCTAAGGCCTCCACGTAACTACACGCGAATGCTGGCTTGCACAGTAGTACACTCGTGGGAGCAGTTGCGATCACCACCACCCTAAACTCAACCTTGGACTTCAACGATATTTATTAAGCAAGCTACGTGGGGACGCATCGCTTTGAAATACACGCCGTATTCTACTGTGTTGCAGACAGCTATTCACATGGCAAGCGTCTACGAACTCCCAGACGAAAACGATTGCCGGTGTGTGTACCTGTGTCGAGCGCATGCAGTTGCGCCGTTACGCGCACGTAAGGCTGTGTGATCATACGACATGCAATCCCACATCGTCTGTCGATGCAGTGAACGCGGATATTCTCTACCCGTCGGGTTGTAACGGTTCAGTTGGTTTTCGTAAACAGAAGACAACAAAGATTACCATAGACATTAGCCTCGGCGAGGCTGGATCTTCAGCGCGCACGCTTCCAGCTGTCCGATCGCCACTTGCTTATTGAGTCTCGTGTGAAAATTCTGTGGCTTTCACTTCAATATTCAACGTGTTCATTATTGTGCGTTACATTGGGTCTGATATTAAGTATTTCGCAGCAGTTGCAGTAATGCTCATCTTAGTAATAATAACGTAGGCAATCGTTCTCGAATTCGATTAGATGAGAATTTGGACTCGATATACGCGCCGGACTGTGGGAGGTCAGCAACTGCCTCCATTGAGAATTATGACAGAGATACAAATAGAGGGCGGTATTATCATCGTCGGTGGAACAGCAGGGCAAAATTCTTTGGTGCACAAGACCTCATTTCTGTTAACATTATAAAAAAGCATGTAGATATGCACAACTAATTCCGGGAAGAGTAAACTTATAGATCATTTTTGCGTGAAATAATTGATAATTCTATCATAAGAAAGACTACGTCTACATGGAATAATCTGCTTCATTATTAGTTCATGTATTATATCATATTCCTCACGGCTAGCAAGAAAACAGACGAGAAACAGTATTTTAATTTACAAAAAAGAAGTTAACGACAGCAAGTGGACACCGTCCCCTTCACGCCGAGACGTTCGTTGACTACGGACTGACGTCTGCTAGTCGGGTCTACGGTCCAGGTGCTCACCTCGCTCAGAAAAACGTTGTCTAATCGAATTCAGTCTTCCCACTTGGCCATAGCAACTACCTCTACATTCAATTTGCTCCGCACCTAAAAAAGACGAAAAATAAGTAATAAGACTAGGCTCCAACAATTCTAAAGTGCCAGACAACTTCCACATAGCCATTGTTTAGTGGGGAACACCGTGCAATTCACTGATTATTTGTCTCTATCTACAATCATCGGATTACCTGATGGTTGAGCCTAACATTTAGGAAGTGCAAGTAATCAGTGTAATTTGGTTCCTCATGTCTCATTGTGCTGTAGCGATAATGGTAGCTGTTGCCACTAATGCATTGGAGCTTCTCAAGAAGTTCTCATACGCAGGCGTACGAAAGTGCTACGATGTTCGATGCGTTCCGTTCGTTTGAGTCGAGGTGGCACTATCACATCGAGCAAGATGAATGTGCCAAAAACACAGCAGGATAAAAAGATGTCAAACAAAGCTAAACTAAGCAACAGGTAGCTGAGACATCACAGATATATATAATATATCTGACATGTGCTTATGTCATAGTTTCCCAAATAGTCTCCCAAAATAAGAGCTGCAACTGAAAATATTGAAAAATGACCATACTTTTCAGTATTTCAGCAATTTCAGTATTGGCTGGATGTGAATCCACATATGATCTAGAGCAACGCACTCTGCAGAATCATGACGCTTAATCTACTCATCCGTTTCCCTACCGTACAATATCTGCCATGCTAAATGTGTCAAACAGACGGTATAGAATTTACGCTGAGAAAATGGTACAGCACAGAAAAGAAAATTATGGATAGCAAAGCCACAATGCGTGTTATTACAAGCACGGTAAATATATTTAATCACAATTGGTGAATGCAAACGAACAGATCTTCCAGCATATTTTTTTGGCAGGCCGGTGGCGTTTCTTTAATAATTCGTTTCGAAGACTAATACGCTAATCCTGATACGCTGTCACGTTTCACTTTATTAATCGAATTATTATGCTGTTAACACAGCCAAACACAATACATTTGCGATACGGAGTTAGTATTATAAGCGTGAACTCTTCTTGTTATACAAATGCCGTCGTTTCTCTTTAGTGCTTTTGCGGGGACGAGATTTCTACATTCAACGATTGCAAAATGTTTAGAACTCTTTACGAACAGACAATGCAAACAGGTGTTGTTATTGCGCGTTAGAATCTCCTTCGTCTTCGCGTTGATTTGCCCTTGATAAAACGTTTCTACTGCTATGGGCTGTGAATTGCTTCGTTTTTAGCCATTCGCTGAAGCGAGTAATTGCAGCTGCTCTGTGTTAATCACCGATCAGGTCACCAAATGCAGCTTTGCAGTAAATTCGGTCGAACAAATACGTCCGCGCATGAGTGGTAGTAATGGCAGGATAAAACACCCGTTGGCTTCCTTTCCATTTATATATATATATATATATATATACTGCTTTTATTTAGAGAGCACACGAACTACCATGCATGTGCTGTACCCCTACAGAGGTTATTTTCCGCTAGAGAAAAAAGCAACTTTGATAAAGGTGTTGTTTTCGCGTTGTGACGTATGCCACTGACATCCAGCATGCGCCTGAATGCAGTACTATGTAGTTCAACTGTGCTGTGTCAACCAACATTGGAGAGATTTCCGGCCGCAGGTAAATTCAAAGGAGGTGGCTTCGACTGTGGAAGGCAATTTCATTGAAATAAGAATGGAGTTGAGTTTGGTAAAGGCGCTGTCTCGCATTCGGTTTCGCACCAACTTGGCTTAAGCCATTATGTGCATGTGAAGTGATGACCGTCTCTCTCGTTTCCAGTCCGTCCGGGCTTAGCCTGATCACTTGTGTGATCACCTGTAAGCGCACATTAACGTAATTGAAAGAGCATCGACGCGGAACACGCCCTGGATGGGAACTCCTTCACAGTCGGCTGGTCTAAGCCGGTACGCATAGCCGGTGCAGCAAACAGGTACGGAATAAATCAAAAACGCAGTATCCCTACGTCGAAGTGACAGAAGCAGTGAGACACAATACTTCGATGTTTCTCTTTGTGACTGTGCGAAAATATCTGGCAGCAGCATCGGCTCATCTCCATTACTTCTGCCTGCGTCAATATATGGGCAAAGAACGATTCGCTTGGCCACCATTAAAAAAATTGTTTCACAGCGTGCCTGTTTAGTGTCGCATCATAATACCGCTTCCGCCGAGAGCCCATTGTGCAATAGAATTTGGTTTTATTATATCCAACCCGGTAGCTCTATTATTGTACAACTGAGAAGTAGAGAGCACAGGAATAGCTCGAATAGCTAGCTCACTACCTAATTGACTCACTGGCTTTTACTAACAAAAGCGATTTTATCTCACCCCAATTAAACTAATTATTCAAAAACAATGACTCGTAGCTATACGATTAATCGTCAAAGTTATATGTAGATGTCTTTCAGGCACGAAATGCCCAACTTTTCGAGTGTTGGTAAAAGTTAACTGCGAAGTTTCCTGTAGGTCTTGTTATACTGGTGAGTTAATGAGTTTTGGTGGACACAATAGTTAAATTTAAGCTGATATGCGACTATCGTTACTAAAATGACTTTATGCTAGTTTAATATTATTCTCGATTTGTCCACCTTTTATAATTGGCCAACATAATATCGGACGCGTTTCTCATAGACTCTTATTCACTAACAGATTTTCCTGAAAGCGAATCGGGTTTCAACAATATCTCGTGTTGGCACTTGGATTTCGTTGCGGAGCCAGCATTTTCCTTTGAGAGGGGGCAACATGAGTAAGCTTTGATAGGCAACCAGGTCACACGCCCCGTCCTGGACGTGACCGGCATAAAAAGCAAACGCTCGAACCCACCGTATTGATGACTGAGAAAGTGATGATACGACATTCATAACAGACGCGACGGATTTAATATATATTACACAGAGGATGCTCACGACACCGAGCTCCGTACACACATGTACGTCTTACAAAAAAGTGAAAATTCTGATTATGGTGGAAAGCTGTTAAACTAAAACCAGAAACCGTTAATTATTTACAGAAAAATTTCTAAGGATACATAACCTAGGAATGTAATAATCTAATTGAATATTATGAGTATCAATATTAACTGTCCATTTCCTCACTCCTACGCCGTCATGTCGCCACGGACACGCTCTTATGTGTTTGCCCCAACTATAATTTACTCGAAAGTGCTGCTCCGATGATTACCGCGCCTTTCCTCCTAATTAATGTCTAGCTGAATCATATGATTACGGACACGTGATGCTTTGCCAATGGCTGACCCAACACTGTTGATTTAGCATCGGCGTACCTTTCTTCGGTGCAGGGATACGATTGTTCAAATCGTGCCGGCGTTTCAAACGCTTTCAGTTGTGCCGTTTCTTGGACATTAGTTTGAACCCCACCCGCCCTCCTCCTCTCTCTCTCTCCATCGATCGCCTGTCTCATCTGTGCTTCCCATTTTCTCTCTCGCTTCGTTGATTTTCAAATCCGCGCAAAATCCAACAGGCGGTGTCACTCACGAATTCACTTAACTGCGTCACTGCTGCATGAACTGACATTGGGGAGAGCTTTGGCACTCCGTCATGGATGCAAACCATATTTTGTTCATTCGAGGTGAACTGGTGCATGAAACACTTTCGCTCACGAGGTCGACGGGCACATCCAGTGCACAAATGTTGGTTTTAAGCTAGCTAAAACCACAAAAACGATCATAGAAATATCACGTACACAAATTAACGTTGCTAGCTTGTTTTTTCGAGATGCTGTCGAATTAAACAAGACTTCGTGTCTTTCGCTGGCGTGTCATGGCTTTGCTTTCATTTATCTGGTACAGTGCCATCCTAGAGGAAAGCGACAGCTGTATTTACAAAGTCATAATGCACCTTCTGTACTTTTTGGAAAGGTCAAACATATCGAAATATTTCATACAATTTTTGTACGTCATCAACAATTTCATTGCTTCCTATGATGTCTGCTATGCATAACGAATATGGATCCACTACATAAACTTTTAAAGTATGTGTATTGGTAATTCAATTGAAAATCTCGTACACTCTGTGGGTCGATTTCGTTGCTGTTGCTGATTGAAGACAAAGACAATACAGAAAACTCTATGATTCCACCATATTTAAGCTGGTAATAATTCTGTTGTTTTGTGCTTTCACAAAACATTTCTGCCGGAGTCTTGCGTTTAGACCCTTACTTCAAGAATTGATGAAGTGCTCAGCGCCGCCCGCAGGGAAGTGATAGGGTCAACAAATAGTAGACTAAGACAAAGCAGTTGGAAAAAGCTCATATATAAGCTATGTAGGTGGGTCTAACTAAACTGTCCACTTCTGGATTATATGAATCTTGGATTTCAGACAATCAGACAGAATCTGAAGATTATGAACGTCATACTACGAAACGTTTTGCCAAGCGGGCTAGAAAGCAGAAAGAGGATTTCGATTTGCCGTTGTGGATATTGGCGCACCTGAATATCTTCTTCTTATCGGTTGCCTGTCATTTTTGTGAATGAACGTTTTAGATAACTATGGAATATAAATATATTCAAGCACCGACCAACAAAACAGTCAGTCGTCTTGCTGTGCATGAATATACAAATCGAAGATCAGTCTAGAAGCATATCCATCATTAGCATTTAGATTACGTTTCGACTTCAATATG
Source organism: Tropilaelaps mercedesae (assembly GCA_002081605.1). NCBI lineage: Eukaryota > Metazoa > Arthropoda > Arachnida > Mesostigmata > Laelapidae > Tropilaelaps > Tropilaelaps mercedesae. Next base: position 9,812 of record MNPL01000506.1, read on the forward strand.
GTGTTTATGCATTCGTGAATTAAATAGCGAGCTAATATTAGGAACTCGGTTTTCAAAGCGCGCATGTGTGTTACCAGATAAGAGATTTTTAGTAGCCGCAGTCGGCACAGTGGCAGAAAAATGTGGATTGTATCGGTTAAGTATACGTTTGTGCTGGCCAATCACGACTTGATATGGAGATACTGAGAGCTCGTCAGAGCTGCTTAAATTCGCAGGACCCTATAAGTATTAACTCAATATTTGCAGCTCAGTAGTATTCCACTGACGCGTTTGATCATGATAGCTGGCAGAGTATATCGTCAAAAACAAAAGTCTGTGCAAACACTCCTTCCTCTGTCTAATTACATCTATGCTGTTTAGTTGACTAAATCGTCAATCGATTAACAGAATGCGTCGGATTTTGTGACACGCATTGCGTGAGAGGCTGGCATTCACCGTTCCCATAAACAGGCACAACCGTGTACTTGGGAGATAGATAATGAATGTCGATTGTTTTTCACACAGCGCTCTGTTGATGCTCGCGTATGAAACACGCGCGGCTTCGATTATTTAATGGTTATCTAGTGTTACACATATAACCTCGCTATTGTTTGGGTTTCTCGTCCTGTTGTTACTGGCCGTGCAGATTTAGCTTGACTCCAATCACCGCTGAATACTGGCCCGTCCGTTCAACATCCATTTTCACATTCTAGTGGCAGTTTTGCCCGGGTTAAAGACCTCGAGACGAATATTGCATCGTTCTGCCATCGGCATTGCCGTATCGTCATTATTTTGTCACTTCACGGCGATCTCCACCCTCGGCCCACACGTACACCGCGCAGCAGAACAAAACATATTTAGCGTTGCGTGCATTTAAGTACGTTCATGTATAGACGCATTCGTCTCGTGAATAAACAGTGATTCTACTGCATATTTCTACAAATGGTCTATCGTTTGCCTGTCTGTTCGAGCGTCTCTGATTCCCAACCAAGACTCGTCCGCTTGACGGAGCGATAAAGTCCATAAAATACTCCGTTTTGCATGTTACGGTTATGTCATGAGTTATGCGCTACGACATGAGCATCAGCGTCGCCATCAACTTTTATCAGATGACGATGATAGAATAGACGAGACACGACTCTGTGTATTACAGAAGTCGTAGACACAAAGGCCAAGGTTTTTGATGTCGTTGTCAAAAATGAGGTTGGCAGCAGTGGCGTTGGTGTTGCGACTCATTGTGAAAATGACAAATGAATCCAATCAATCATTAGAAGAAGGAGAATAATATTCTCCATTGCACGCTGTAGCTGTCAGGCATTGTGCATGGCGTGTACTCACTGCCAAGACACCCCCATAAATTCTAACATTGCAAACAATTTTGCTGTTGTTCTTCTCTGTTATATAACATAGCTATGTAACAACGTTTAGCGTCAATGTGGTAAAAGCGTTGATGACCGTCGAATAATGGGACCATGCAAAGCATTAGCCAAGCACGCAACATACTTTACTAGCAGACGAACCTGGGGCGGTAGACAACTGAAAATCACACAACCATCGTTTTTGAGATGATTAAACATTAATGAGTTTTGATTTTACTGACAAAGTAAAAATAGTAATTTCGATTTAGCTACCTTGAAAGTAGCAAAAAACCAACTTTCTCACGGTCGAATCACGTGCATATCATTTTCAGTAATCTTGGTAGTAGACCATTTATAAAGTGCGCGTTTATTATTTGATTGTATTTTGTAGCGATAATATAGGCAATTGAGCCTTGGCTTCACCCTCTGGTTCATAACCACCTTTAGCTAGACATTTATGGCCACAATAAAACACATAAGAAACTTATGGCGTCCTTTCGTAAAAATAATAATTCTATTATTATTATCTAAAGTTATCTAAAGGAAAGCTAAGGTGGCATAAAACACATAGTAAAGCAATACAGGTATATGAACGTAATGAAACATGTTCTTTTCCCTTGCAGGTATATATATCCTTTGATCCTGCACCGATTTAACAATAAACTGCACTGTCAAAAGGTTCTGATAGATAGATTTCAGAAAAAAGTAAAAATAATCCAAACTATGTCCTATCAAGGCATTAAGCTCATGTGTCCTCTCCATAAACCATGGCTCCACTCCTATGAGACGATGTTGCGGCTTACATTCCAAAAGAGAATAAGTAACCAGACATAAAAAGTATGTACTAAAACTAAGGTCCTAAGACTACCAAGACTGATCGTTAAAGATGCATACACTCATCGTTTTACATATTAGGGCTACCATTGAGTATTGTTGCACTGCTATTATTGCGTGTCGATACAAATCACTGCTACTAGTCTATACAGGTAGACCATCTCGACACCTAGTAACGAGCAACAGCAGCTGCCGGTGCTTGTCGACCAACAGCGCCGGCAGAAAATATAAAGCAAAGTGGTATTTGCGACCAGGCGCTAATAACTACCGTCACCCTACGAAATAATATATTCATACATCAGTAAGTCATTAGCGGTAGCATATCTAGCCATAATTAACTAATAAAAGTCGCAGTCTTAACCCGTTTGCTTACTACTTTGCTTTAACCATGTTGATAATTTCAGTGCAATCTACAAGCCGTGATTTTCTAAGCTGCCAATGGCTTTGTTTTTATACTCATTATGATAGTGTAAATGGTATGCCGGAGAGTTGCAGTGATGAAGTTCCTGGTTGTAACCGCTCTAAGAGTATACGAATGTGTTTTAGTGCGTCAGGTGGGGAGAAAAGACACAAAAAATAAAAAGGAAAGGAGACGAAATATAAGACAGTTGATAGGTGTATAGTACAATTAGATATGAACTTCTAGTAATTTATTTTGTAGCTTTGATATCTGCATTGCACTATAATACTATCTGGCCCTATCGACTGTTATAGACAGCTATTATACTATCAATACGCCCTGACCTGTACTGTCGTTTACAGAAACAAATAGGTAAAATAGACAAGTATTAGGCGATCTGTAGTCTTATATAGTATGCATTTGGTATACTTGTAGATCCGCTAATAAAGTTAGCTCCTCCTTTGCGCGTGGGATCCACTCGTAAAAATTTCTAGATGACAGGTATGCAATACGCCAGCCAGGTGTGAGCTCCCAAATATACGTTACTGTCACAATGTTTACTGTAACATATTTGTTACAAGCTCTTTTTCGAGTGTCTCACCCTTCTCCGTTTCAGTCATGTGCTTCTGACACGAACGTGCTGATATCTGTATCTAATAGCCGTGCCATGGTAGTTGAGGCGGCGACTTCTTGCAGCAGTGTCCCCTCTACGCGCGGGCAAACAGCGTGGGAATATTTGCTTTTGCAATGGTAGCCACATCTTTGTTCTTCCGACACATTTTTGACTCACTCTGCAGATGTATCGGAGCAGTTAGCCAGTCGGTTCCACCTGTTTACCCTAACCAGGGAAGGAAGCCCATGGCATCAGTTTCCAGGGTGGAACGCCGGTGGGAGTGCTCTTGACACCTAGGAATCGCTACTACTAACACTAACAATCTTATTAATATCAGTGTCAACCTCATAGTGGCACCACTATTGCTGATATGAGTCACACGACGTCGGTGGGATACAAGGTTTTTCGCTTCCGCTACGACGTCCAGCGGCTGTCTGGATGTTTGAAGGGCAGAAGCGTCGATGCTAAGCCATGAACGTGTGCGGTCGTGAGTATTATTAGTGAATTGTCCTTAACGCTACTTAAAGGAGGGTCGATATTGGAAGTAACATCTAATTTTTCATGTCCGTATGCTAGCGAGAAACAGAAAAGCCGTGAAATGCATTATTGTTCTAGGGATAATCGTGTTGTTGGTAGTATGAAAACTCGTAATAGTGACACAATTCTTGTGTTTTTTTGCCATTAACTGAAGTAATTAATAAGGAGTGATCGCCGGTGCATCAGAGGCTGGTTCACGCAGGCGCGCGCGAAAAACGGTGAGATCTTTGGAATATCGCGATAGATGTGTAATAACACAAGCTTTTTTACACATTATGATTACAAGATCAGAGCATTACAAAATTTTGACAACCTGTTTGATACAAGCGACAGATTGCGTTGATGTTGCATTTGCTTTTGCGAAATTTTACTTTAGAAGTCTACTTTTCATTTTAAAAGAGCTAAGAAAAACCAAGTAACCCCAAAGCATCACATCAGTTTGGAGATCTATAATTTTTTGACTTTATCACATTTACCCTAACCTGTTAAAGATATTTCAAATTCTTTTAAATAGCAAACAAGGCTTTTTGAATAATAAATATTTTAACGTTTTTTTTTAAATAAACAGTCATGTCTGCGCGGGTAGACCAGAAGAAATTATCTCCAAAGTTTTATTCCCAGTTCGGCTGCAATAAAATAGTAGATAGCTAGCTGCGTGCGCAGTTGGACAGGCAATTGATAGCCAACGCCGACTCGACGGAGCCATTGCGTGGGTTTTCGACAATAAATTTTCGCCTTCACTCCACAGTCAGGTTTCTACTTCACTCTAAGCCATTGAACGGTATACTGTCTCATCGCCGATGACGGATAAAAGATTTCGAACCGTTGGGACTTGCCGCGATGTCACCAGAATTTCTCACCATCGATTAATGATTAAAACGTTTCCTTATTCGTACAATTTTAACGTGAGAGTGATTGTGCCCACTTACAATCATATACACACATACAGGTGCACATACCTGTACACACATGTACAGGATGAACATGTTTAAACATATTTTCATTACTTTCCAATGCAAATGTTATTGCATTTGTTCAGCACACAGTAATCATATGACTAGCGACGGACTATTTGCATATTACTGTACTCGATTGCTACTGCGGGGGAACAATACGTTCGGAAACAGGATGCACTGAGTATGAATGAAAAAACTGACGAGTTGGTAGCAAGTTGACACCAAATACGGAAGTAAGACCCAATTTGTTGCTACGTATTATAAAATTCAGTCAGTGCGAGTGTACTTGTGCTCGACCGAAAGTAACAAAAAGCGAACTCAGTTACCGGGGTGCTTTACGTCCACCAAAGCACTCGGAGAAACACGTGTTCCGTGCCAGATTTTTGTAAATGTCCGTTTCTTTCAAATGTTTCGTTTAGCCTATTTAATTCCAAACACACCTAGCAGCGAGTTCACACGAGAACCCGTACGGCGGCAAGCTGTTGTCGGTAACTCAATGTGAACGCGTGTGACGTTAACTACGCGCCACTGGCGTCCGAGTGTTTGTGTATGTTAGTATTGGCTAACATATGCTGGATAGTAATAACCAAATTTCTTCTTTATCTCTACCAGACGGCATATCTCCCTGGATGTTCGTCGTATACCCACAGGCTTCAAAAATGTCGAAAATCGGCACGCCGATGATCTGCTCCGACAGTGGCACCAATAGTAGCAGTCATCTCATCGAAATCTCTAAGGTCTCTTTGGCCAACTAACAGAGGGTCTCGCCGAGGAAACGCCTAGCTTATAGCAGTGTTTCGGGCTGCATTTTTACGTCTCGCACGAGGCGTAACGCATCGTTTCGTATGTACAAGCGAGTCTAACCCGTAGTTTATCGTACAGACGTCTGCAAAGTCTACAAAACGTCGCATCTTACTGCCTCTGTTGATGTATTTCGCTCTGCCCCTTGAGTATATCGCCTTTCAGCATTGTCGACCGCCAGTTGTTCGGGACTTTGTTACTTTTCACGCTAGGGACCTCGCCACGCTACGGATTTTGCAATGGATATGTGTGCAACGACCGTGGCTCAGGGAGACTTGCCACAACGAAATAGCCGTGGTGGTAGAGACGAACGTATAGACATACATATGAAATAGACAGCTACATTTCTCTTGGTGGCCAGGTGCTTCGACCTCGGAGCTACCACATCGGCAGCCAAAGCAGACGTGACAACAACAACGAGAGCAGCAGCGACAAAGACGGTGACGACATAAACGACAATACGCAGGTCTGCCCACGCTCTTAGGGGAGATGCGAAAACGGTCAGCGAAGGCTTAAACACAAGCAAACGGTGTGCCATGTGCGAATGTGAACGTCGCGAAAAAACAGAACAGAACAAAATGAGAGAACGCCGTTTACGCTTACACCGGTACTAAAGCCATGGCGGTCCGGCGTGGTCATGACATTGCCGCAGAAGTTGCACTTGCAGTCACTTGTCATATGGCAGCGTGGCCGCCGTTCGTTGACCTTGATTAGAACGAAACACATGTTGGTTTCGGGTGACGCGAAACGGAGCAGCGATGTTACATTGCGAAAATCTACGGAAAAAGAGTGAAGTTCCCTGAGCGAGTTGTTGAACGTCGGATATTTGCTCTGCTAGGGAGTTCACACAGTCAAACACAAGCATAACAGTAGCATTAAGTATTTAATCCAACGAAAACTAATAAAGATACTTCTACTTTCCGCTTAAAGGTTTTTCGAATTTTTTTACCAGAAGGAAGTCGAGTACATTTATGGTAGCGTGAAACGGGTAGCATACAAATAGTAGGAAAGAGAGAATAAAACGATACTAACAAACACTGGCTTTTTTAACCTGCATAGGCTCGATATTTGGTGATGAAGAAGCACCGCCCCAACACATTTAGGGGTCATGCAACTGAAGCAAGACATCACGAGCGGCTCGTAACACGTACCATACTGTACGCCTCCATGAAGTTTTAGTATGCTGGTCAGTAGTTGGAAATGGGAAAACGTTCGACTCAAGGGGTGGTGGCCTACAGTTTATTCGACCAACGTATGCCCATACGTCGGGATTTATATATGCTCTTATAGTAGCCATGATTCTGACCTGTAAACTGCCATAGAGTAAATAAGCCTAATTTCCCTACAATAAACGCGCATAAAAATTCGATAGTTTTTGTACAAACAAATCTGTGTGTAATTGATACCAATGCTACCTCCTCTGTGTACGACAAAGTCGTTACTAATCATAATCCTAAAGAAACGGTGACTGTTAGCGCAAAAAAACTTTCAAAAATGTGATGCTAATGCATCCGATTCAGCCACTCAGTGCATACGTGGTTAAATGACGTTAGTAATTTTTGTTTGTTCCTTGAGTGCTCGAGGTTGTTATTATTAATATTATTCTAATATCGTAATTTTGTGGTATGATGTAATCATCTCTTCGCTCTTACATGACACTATCGTTGTGGCGTCTGCAACGTGCTGTTGCAGAGCTGATGTTGAGTTGGATATCGGATAATCTTCGACTGAGAAGACAAAGGTGGCGCTGTTGGTAATCATCAAAGTGGTGCAAGGACAGCATTTTGAGACAAAGTAAAAGTGACGAAGAACAGCCATTGCAGACATAACGCTCCCATTGAACAGCGCAACGGTCTTATCAACCGCGCCGATCACGGAGGTACGCATGAGCAACGTCGAATTATGAAGCGCGTTTTATTGCGGGTTATACGAGAACTGTGTTCATGTCACTGTAACAAGACGCCTGCAGGACGGAAGAGCCATGTTGAGGCCAGCAGGGGTTAAATCTATTTGTACTTCTTTTGGTGCGGCTACTCTTAAATTGTGACGCATGCGAGCCAGGCGTGCGAATCTTGATTAAACAATCAGTCAATAGATGCACATGTGGGCAAATAGAACGCTGTGCATCTCTTTGTCTATATTATTTTCGTCCAATAATAATGTTTTACATAATACATTGTCTACAAAGCTCTTCTTGGAATAGTAAACAGCCTATCGGGCAAATTGTCTCCCACAAATACGATAGACTGAATAGAATGGTCCTTTTTTTAACTCAAATGATTCAGAAAATACGATTCTCGTGAAAAACTGCAATATTGAGCCAGTTGAATAAACAAGACCATACTTCACAAACATTACCAAACAGGCTTGAGGTGATTTAGACATCAAAGTGGTACCTTCTGGTGACCTACTAAAAAGAGCATGTACTCATTTGCTCCACAGACTTCTGAGACCCATCTCAGTCGTTTCACATGTCATCGTGTAAAATTTGACCAAGAGAAAACAAGCTTGCCAGGGTTCTCCATCCTTACTTGTCATTTCGACAGGGCGCATTCACTCTCTTGGAACAAATTGATAATGACTCTAACAGAGTAGAAAAGATTGATCAGCTGAATACCCCTTTTCCTTACGCCATCTCTGACTTGATATACTGAACGCCACCCAAATTATGATGAACGTTGAGTGGTTCATCTCTAATTCTGTGTGTAATTTAGCGAAAAAGAGTATCATTAAACGATATACAACTTAATAAATATTACATATGCAAATAATCATTTCTCTCTCTCCTTCGGTGGTGCATTTCGTCTCGCTATACCTTTAATTTGATACAAACGTGGGTCAAATTTTTCGACCTTCTCGTCTTTCTATCACGGCATAACCTGACGCCTCGATTATCAAAAAATTATCACCGTTTTATGTTTGTACAGGCAATTATCCATACAAATAGTTTACTAATCGCAGATTGATTTAGCTATTTCATCTGCTGGGTTGGACGCTGTTGTGTTGATTTGCTACTCTCTATATATTTCCTAAACACAGTTTATATTCACTTGATCTTACGTTTTACCTGACATCGAGCGCATAATAATAATAATGATAATAATAATAATGTTATGAGCAATGGTTATTTATTATTATTTAAAAAGTTTCACTAGAAAGACTTATATGATAGAGCAAAGACTGACGTAATTCATAGTCTCCGACCAGAGAAAGAGAACTCGAATCATAAATGAACGCTGGACTCTTTTCAGCTCTTTAACGAACAATCTTATTTTGCTCTCGTGTATACAGATATGCAACTGCTTCGCTGAAGCTGTATATGTGTTGTATGTCGCTATGTTAGACAGACTTGTGCGGCTTCGTGGTCATATCGCTTTCGCCTCCGCAGCAGCTCTGCTTTATTCTGCCTCATCCTTCTGCCAAAGCCGATTCCGTAATGATGCATGAAATCGGCGAAATTGAGGCGTCCCGCCATAGGACATCATGTCCACACTCTTCACTGCTCGCTTGGATGGCTATATACTAGTAGCAGCATTTTGGTTTTTCCGGATACCCCAGTCCGTGTGGCGCGCCTTAAAATTATGCGGGAAATCAATTCAACAGGGTAGAAGTCCTATTGTTATTTTGCGTCATTTTCGATGAGCATTTCAAAGATAAGGGCAATTTAAACTCGGTGAATTCAACACCTCTAATGCGTTTTTAGCACTACATTTTATACAAATAAATAAACTGTCTATACAAAATGTGCAAATACGTTTCTACTTATAATATTATGTCCATCTGGTGACATTACGCCTTTAAAGTTACTTGAGCTTTTATGTTTCTTCGAAACAAAGTACCAATTATGCATATCTTCATATCATCTCCGTTCATTTCTAAATATGTACACTACATCGGCAATATCCATTTAGTGAGGCTGGTTATTCTAGCCATATTCTCAGCCTAAGAAAATGAAAGCAAAAATCGAAAGTCGAGAATTTGACGCGGCCACGTAAGAACTTCGTACATCAATCGAATGCTTGGTTCTGGCGCAGGTTTGGGCGGGCACTCTACACCTGTCCGTCTTGGCCGAATCGTCATTCAAAAGGACGCCCTTTCAAGCCACACAATGACGATTAAGAAGAGCAGAAACGGCGATAACAACACCAAAGCGGCGACGTATGTATAATAATAACTCTCTGTTGTTTACTAAACTCGAACAAGTGTCCATGGCTGAGCAGGAACTAACGAAGACTAGGAAAATGAGCTGAACAATAAACGGACCAAACAAATGCCACGAGGGAAACGATTTCAACGACGGTATGCGTTCTCGACCAAAACAAGAAAATATCCTATAAATTTCTCTGCCACAACGAAACAAATGCGACCATAGACTTCAATAGCAATAGAAATTTAAAGAGTTAGGTGGCCCGAGTAGATTGCTCGGGTTTTGCTCTGTCTAGTTGTTGTTGTCGATGATGATGATTTAGCCCGTTTCAAGTTTTTCATGTCGCAGAAAAATATATACACGTTCCGACCGCGCGGATGGTTTTTCGCGCTGTGTTATATTTTTTCAACTTCCTAGAACAACAGAAAGCGTTCTTTTTTGAAAAAGATCTATCTTCTCGGTTGGCGTACTCGCCCACCGACGTGTTGCTGTATGTCCGCGCGCCGTTCGCGAAGCCAGCCTATTCGCTTTGTTGCTACGTTATGTCAAGAAGACCAGGGTGTTCGCTGACGAGACAACGGAATACGCGCTCATGGCGTGGTAGCCAAATCTGGTGAGGAGCCGAGGCGGTTCTGCGATCTGTCCAAAATTTCTCTCCACGTTTTTTTCTCGGTACATACTATACAACCGCGCCAACCAACAGTCGCGATTGCAGCCGAACCACCGCAAGCCACAGCACTAGCAGCACACGCACACAAAAGTAGCAGTACGAGCACAAGCAATGGAGAAGACTATTTCTGTTGCGCAAATCTGTGGGCGATCTACCACCGCCCCGTTGTGGTGACGAACCCCGCGGAGGAATAACTGACTTACTGGCCACATGCAAAATCGACTCGGACGACCCAGCGGTATATACACGTTGACATATGGTCACCCAAGATACGTACGAGTCACCCAAGAGAAGACGAGATCTCACACAAAGTTGTTGCTGCTTATTGCTTCAATCAAAATTGAACAAATAGCGGAAATAACTGTTTCACATACAGTCGATATCTGTAAAGATGTTTTATTATGCAATCGCGGCCAGCTTCATCTACTCACTAATAGAGGACGCACAGAATAACGAAGAAATTATCGAAAAACAAGTACATCATTACTTTTTTATGATACCTGACTATATCTAAGTTTGTTCTAAAACCGCTAATTTTCCTCAGATAGCTTACATAAAATATCTAGCTAGGTAAATTGCCTTCTAGGTATACACACGTAAACATGCGGTATATACAAGTGCATCAGCCTATGTCATCCAACTATTTACACAGGGTAGTCAAGAAGTCGGAGTAGATTTCGGCAGGGTTTATATACGCAAGCACTTAGAGGCACCCGCGTGTGGCTGATATAATAAAAAGAATTTGTATCACCTTTCTCCACAAAAATAGTCCAGCTCACATGCCGAAATAGGATGAAAAACTTTTAAATGGACACCGTTGTCTCACGTGGAGCTTATTGTTTGCCTGGCTTAAGTGACGTCCGATAAAATTGCCCATCAATATTTTTTAATTTCGTCTTGAAAACCATTGTTGTATTATCTATAGAAATATGTACTATCGACCAAAAGCTACCTTCAACATTGTGTTAATGCAGGCGCAACCATATATACGATGTAATGAATTACACATTAGATTACGCCGATTATGAGTTTCTCACGCTAGCCGTGACGTCTTTAACGTCTAATAGTCTACCATTTAGATACACTGATTGTGTGTACCATTTTCTACTCGGCTTTCCCTTCTTCATCATAATCCATACGTTCATGTCACCCACACCCCCACTGACAAGTCAGCAAACAGTGCATTTACAAAAAAAATATAAACATACAGACAGACACACACAGAAAACGAGGTAATTACAATACCCTATGGATTTAAAAGAAACAACAACAACAGTTAACGATATCTCATCATTGAATCCTTGCTTTAACTCAACACCGTCATGTGCTTCTTCGATCCGATCGTGGCCAATTAATTGCTCCACATGCCTCGACTACGGCGGTGCGGACAGCTAACTTGTTGACTCAATGCTGCGCCCGCTGGAGCCACTCTGAACTTCTACTGCCGTTGCTGTAGCCCCAAACGATCATAGTGTTTCCTCGAGGTCTTCCTTCTCTGCCCTCTTCGTTCCACGTCCCATTGATCCCCATATGCTGTCGACGCTGACGGCAAAAAGCTCGTCTGTACCAGCCGTAGCGATGAACTTAAAGCACAGCCATTGAGCTTATGTAAACGTCGGCGTATTTCGTCCTGACCAAAGTGGATTCTTGCAACGCTCAAAACGAAATATTATGAAAGGTCGTACGACAGGTACTAACTTATTAGAAAAAACTCGGCATTGTCGGCCTAGCAAACGAACCTATCATCCAGATGCCGATAATTATGAAAGTAGTTTCAATATGAATAGATATGATCAGCATCGTCGTCGGTGATGAAACCTCATTTCAGTTAAACAGTCACTAGCGTCATCATGCAAGTCATCGGGGACGCCACCACCATCTGGGTGTCTCAATGGGTCGGTGTCTGACTCCCACGCATTATGCCCTCGGACTACACGGGACGAAGCGTGCAACGACGACTAGTGTTGCGCAAATGGCATCAGCAACATCAACTTCGTCGCCAAATAGTTTCCTTTTCGAACAATGGGTATAACGTACGCGTCGCACGAGCGTATCAACATTATCGCCCTGACTATAAACAAACAGACGCCGAGGAGAGCGGCAGGTGATACCACCTGAATCCTAGAGGAAATAATCCAACACGTGAAACGACAAATATAAAAGGGTCTTATCCACAACGGTCAATACTAAGTTACCTACAAAGACCAGCCAAGTGATGTTGGGCAATGCCAATTCTGTCTTAGTGATCGTATAGGTAGGACACACGTGCTAATTGCGAGCTGAAGGTTGGGTAATAATGTAAAGTTCAAATTTAAAATACGAAACGTAAAAAGCCGCGTCGACGCTAAGGCGACGTCAAAGAGATGAAAACCTGATGAGGCCCAAAGTCAATAAACAAGACACTAAGACCTGCTAATGTTTCTAAGTTTTCTTAGTGATAGGTCCTGTGGCAAACGGACTCGGGAGACGCATGGCCTCTAGTCGTGTGCCAATGGCCGCTGGGGCACACCCCTAATGTCTTAATGTGTGGATCTTACATAAAAACAACTCACTTGATGTAGCCCTCTTGGCAATCTTAAATTTTCGAAACTCTATTTCCTGGGAATGCGTAAAATTTAGTATCACACAACTGTTCCAGCACATTTGGAGAAGAAGAAAATTAAAGTTGAAGAACAAAATTGATCCATCTTCAGACGTATAGAACAAATGCTGCTGAGGACTTATTTCCACTGCAACTGAATTTACTACTTAAATTTGACCGAATTTTAGCGTGGTTAAGCACAGGACTGTGGTAACACACTACTTAGCTTAACGCTACTTAAAGCAAGTTTGAAAACTTTATCCTTCTTCGGCCATTTTTTTCTATGCCAATAAGACAACATAAGAACATTACATTTTCATTACTCGTGTCACTATTAGAAAGCATGTGGCACTTACATTCGCCGTAAATTCTCATGCCACGCGGACCTGAGATTATTCAACAGAACCCCACTCGATTTGATTGACGGCTTGCGACATTATAACACTGCAACCCGTGAAATCTTGGCCCGTCTGCAGAAATAATGACATCGCTATTAGAAGAGCCTTTTGTTCGAACTCCTACGAATAGAATAATATTTATCTTGACCATTTTTCCCAATCAATCACCAGAGTCAAAAACCACTACAACGGCGTCCGCATACAGCGTCGTCCTTATTGTGGCTATATCAATCATCGATGGCGCTCACGACTTATTGAGCTGCATCATCCAAGAGCTCTCATTGCTTCGGTGCTCCTCTGTCGAAATTGAGTCTTTTCTATAGTTTCCGTTTGCCGCCGCATCCGTCTGAGTCCCGCGCTGCGTAGCATTGACAACGCTCATCAGCTTGTCCAGTTGGCTGACATGATCGAGATATGAACTAACGAAGCTCGGATCCTCCCGTGCTGGCGTGAATACGATCTGGTTGGCGAATTCGATTGTGTCTACAACGTGTTTTGTGCGTACGTAACCTTGAAATGTTGCCCCGCCTATTCGAGTCGCGGACGCCTCTCGGTTGCTGTTCCGCGGTCCCACTTATCGCCTGGCTTGTCCCGCTGATTTTTTTGTTAATTTCATATATCTAGAGATACACCGCTGTATAGAGACAGCCGTACGGTCTCTTTCCGTACAGCCAATGCCGCTTTTCGATTTTGCCGCGCACATCGACGAATGCATAGATCTTCAGATAGATATGTACGAACGATATATATATATATATATGTGAGCGTTGCTTGAACTCTGTCGGAGATGGAAAAACAATTGCTTAATTTACATGAAACCAACTGCAACTAATCACAAGGAGGAGAGCAGTTATGCGTAATATGAAGGGAACGCCGCTGAGACAAGCACAAGTCAACTAATTGCACGCCATCGAAAGCCACTAAGGCCATTAGCTAACGCTCAACTGCTCTCAAATTCGTTCCACTCATCTCTCCATCATAACTAACCACTGCTTCCTTCAATACGTCTACACTATCGCGGCTAATTGCGCGGCTACTGTGGTGCCACTTCTGTCCCGTGATTTAGTGCCATTTGTAGTAAGATGTACACCACACACGTAGTCTTATTTTAGAGTGCTTGTAGCGGATTCGCTATGGACAAACTAACTAACAACTGCGCGATGGTGGGCGAACTGGTGGTAAACAAAGGTCGTCGTAGAGTAGCAAGCGAATCAGGATATCCAAACCTCAACGCCGACGCAATAATTACCAACATGAATTCCAGAAAAAAACACAAATATTCGTGTATTCTATTGTCTCGGCAACTACGTCGAGCTGGGCTTTCTTGTCACTGGGTTAGTCAGTCAGCAAACAAAACGTGACAGATTCTCCGTCAGTGACCTTGGCCAGTGAAGCGGGAAATGAGGTCTATGTAATAGTTCATTTCACCCTTCTCATTGGTGAAATGGTAGCTCATTGAAATCCATGTGATAGTGTTTTGAATAGGCTTCCAAGATCGGTCAATATAATACTAAGCATTTGCAGTAAATACACATGTAGCATTTACAAAACATCTATGTATAATTAACATCAAGCGCAAACCAATCGTAAATTAGGATAGTACGCAATCTTCTTCTAACAATTTCGTTAGAAATTGTTAGAAGAAGAGATTGTTAGTTCGTTAGAAAAAAACTATATCCGAAGAAGATACTGCAAACGGAGTTTTTACAATGTTTCGTCACTTTCCAGATAAATCTATCAAGGTACGATGTTACCGGGTTTTTGATGCTGTCATAGCTCAGCTATCTAGAATGTTAAGTTAGAAGACTTGTACGTTACCGTGTTCCACGTTTGATCTTCTTGACTACGTTGTCAGATTTAAACATTTTAAAATTTAAACATGCTTTTATGGGAGTCTCTTGGTTCACTGTCCGCTTCAGATTATCAACCTTCACTTGCGTTCCATCTTCGTCTTAAGAACAATTTAAGGGGCCACTTGCCTGTGTATTTCTTCTTAAAAAACAAGCAAAACCCTGAACGATGCGCTAACTATGTTAGTTGCTCTACAATTTCCGGTCATGGTATATACCTTGAGGTATATACCGCGGTCGTAAAGTGTTCAGGGCAGCCACTGTGCTGTCTTCATTGAGCGATTTGCGGTGCGACAGAACCGATGATATTGGCGAGGTACGAACACGTCTTCTGAAAGTGGCAACCTGCTTCACACACGGACCATCGTCACCAGCAAAGGAGGAACCTCCAACCCGGTCTATGCGTGCCAGGCCGCATAATCAGTCGTCCCAAGTAACACTAACCCACACCGAATCGAAGCACTATCCTAATAGAGCTACACCGTACACCATCACTACGTAACATATATGCAGCATCATGTATCACTCAGCGTCGGCCAACAAGATAAACGACGGGATCTAGTGATCCGCCAACTGTGCAACGAATTCATTGCACTAGAAGACAATAGCAGAAGAATAAGTAGGCTAGGCGAGGATGTAGGTGCGGACCGTAGTAGCGGCGACTAATAATCCTACTGCCTAAGCATAACACAGATGATTCTCGCCATTTGTGCTCAACGCGCCCTGACACGGGTCCACGGCTGCGTTGTTCTCGTTGTTGACAACTTGTACAAGCATTGGATGCGTCATTGTTTTCGTCGCGACATTAGAGGATTTCGTCCTGAAGGTTTTCTAAAATATTTGGCTTGTCTGATGCTTGTTTAAGCTATGCCGCCCGGATTTCGGGAGATGGAAAAAACACAAATCACACAGTTGGCAGATTGTGAGCGACATTGCATGGCACGATTGCCGACATCTCGACACCTCTCATGTGACTGGCAGGGATAGGTGTACACTCGGAAGTACCTAGGCTAGTGTTTATCTGCAGTTACAAGCAAAACAAAAAAACAACCGCAGATAGATAGCACATGATAGGGGCAATAACAAACCGGAAATTGCTATATAGTGACTCACTGCGTTAAACCGAGTCGGGCATCTAAGTCTCAAGGTTTTTCTGGCCCCACTGATTCCGTTTGCACTCGTTAACGCTATCTATATACCCGTGGACTTCGTCTACTTCGACGCCCTCCCGTAAGTCACATGCGGATGTCAAGCGTCAATCAATCTCCACTCGGAACTCATCAGCTGAAACTCACCTCGAGCGTCGCGCCACTTGGAAGATTGGACACAACCAAACCAACGCGCGGCTTGGCCTATGGTTGTGTCGCCTGGGCGACGGCGCGGGGGCAACTGTTTTGTTAGTCCATGCCGGTGCTACTCGATAGCGCCGGCCGTCGAATTCAACGCCGCCGCTGACGGGGTAACTAGTCGAGCGTTGCGCGAAGCGCCGCTCACTTCATTGAGTCGGCAGCTCCCTCGCCGTCTTCATGCGGCGTACGACATAACGCGTGCGAGCGGACTCTTTCTCTTACCCAATATAGCCGACTGACTTGCATGTGTTTATGTCTGTGCTGTGCTCGCGGGGCCTTCAGCCGCCCGTCGCTCGTCGTTTGGTCGGTGTGAGGGCCTCTCGCTGCGAGGAGAACCGGAGCTGGATGGATGCTCACCGTTACCAGATACCAACAAAGTACGTGTGCGCGTTAGGTTTCTGCATCACCACCCCAAACACTGTTCAATTGCACCCTTAATGGGAAACGTACGACCGTCAGTTGCATCACGACAACCGAAAGATCGGTCGTAGAAAATGTCGATTTCTCATATTTATTTGTAGTCAATTTTTTTTCAAGGCACAGTCGCTTTTATCAAATGTTGTCTTGTTGACGTCTGCTGAGTCAAAACACTTTCAAATATAATTTGATCACTAAGCGTTGTCCATAAAAAAGTTTGAAAAATGCCTAGGCATTTTCGTACTGGTTATGAATTTGTTTGTTTTTATAG
This sequence comes from Tropilaelaps mercedesae, assembly GCA_002081605.1. Classification (NCBI taxonomy): domain Eukaryota; kingdom Metazoa; phylum Arthropoda; class Arachnida; order Mesostigmata; family Laelapidae; genus Tropilaelaps; species Tropilaelaps mercedesae. Next base: position 26,973 of record MNPL01000506.1, read on the forward strand.
GCTATTTTGTATCTAGCATGGGCGCGATAATCCGATGCAGCTGAATCGATGGCTACCATATCGTACTAGCCTATTTGGCTAATGCCACAGAAACTACATGAGCTTCTCAGATCAACCATATTAGTACCGAAAGAAAAATTCTAATGTTATCTTGGCGCGTGGAATCCGATATTCGAGAGCCTTCGCAGGTGTAACATCGACCACCATAACATTGCTTGTTCACTTTATACATACAAAGTTCATGAGGTGTTAATTTGTATTCTATATCCTCCGTGACAGGTGTATTGTTTACATCCTGGACCGTCAAACCGGTCCACTTAATAACAACTGCAGTTACAAGACACCCGAAATCTAGATTGTCTTTTATGACATTGAGGAAATCTCACACTCAGGCGTTCTTGGTGGCAGCGTCACACGGACACGCAGCGAAGTCTCTTACGAGGAGAAAACATTGACCCTTTGTACTCCATGTGCGTATCACGTCCGCCACGTTATGCTGATGCACTTGTCTCCACTAAGTGGTAAGAAGCTGGTTTCATACTGCGGACAAATTTCATACTAAAACTCTGTGACTTTCTATGTACCAAACTTGGCAGACACCGATGTTCTCACCATGAGCTTTAGAACAGTATTTCAGCACGCAAAGAGTTATCCTTAAGTTGTCTTTTTACGTACTAGAAATGGCTTACCTCAACTTTGAAGTCAACTTGAATCTAAGAGAAACACTCTACCACGCAATTAATAGTTAGCTGTATCATCGATATCTTTGTAAGGCCATGTTACCTGCAAGTAGCAAAACCGCTTAGATGATACGAACAGGTGCATTAGCATTTCATTGGGAACAGATTCATTCATGCAATCCTGAGCAAAGTTTACGATCCTATGCCAAAGGACATTACAACAGGCCGACAATGACAGCTACTGCGCTAGAAAATGACACGCGTGCGTCTCACTAGCTGCGCATAGACACGCCGAAGCTCTGTCCACGCCGGTCGAATACTCCGGTGCAACGTCGTAGCGAAAATCCACACCTTTTTGTCGTGTGGGTTTGCAAGCCAAGGACGGTATGAAACAGCACCAGTCGCTATGGACCACTTCACTGAGTTGGTATAAACCAAAGAACGCTAGCACCGCACTCCGGCCGCTTGAAGAACACAGAAAGTTTAAATATTGCATATAGGTAATTAAATTGTTGTGATGTGTTAGCACTAGCACTATTATTCATTTAGTTGCTTACTTAAAATTAATCAAACGCCGATATTTTTAAAAACACATTTCTGACATACATTTCGCTTTCCTTAGGCTTGTGATACTGCATTTCGTTATGACAGCGATCCTAAATTTAGAAAATCGTGCTCCGTTAAATAAAAACAAGTACTTTTGAGAACCTTCACAAGTTCCGTTAGAGAAGTGAATGAAGGAGAATGAGCGACGGTAAAAGTCAACGTTTTAATATGAAAACAAATTGTGGAAACTAAGCGACTACTTGTTGGTATTGCCAATTGTGAACAATACTAAACATATAAGTATTAAAGAATACGTATGTAAACTAAATCATTGAGGCAGTGCCGGTGTGACACTCCTCTCCGGCCGTCCTTGCTGCACAATCATAAAGCGCGCATTAGAAGGTCATAATACGTATGATATCAGTATAGTCTAAGTGGGAGAAAACTTTGGAAGCACAAACGAACGTATGATCGGTTCGCATCTTGAACGAGTTCGTTTTCTGGACGCGTCCGCGTATTACCAGCGTCGATCGATGACAGCGGATTCGTCAGCAGCTCACACTGATTGCTGCTTGCGAACATGAGTGTTACAATGCACACAGTTTGCCTTCGCACACATCGTGAGTAACGCCATTGTCACCATAAGTTTTGTACGACAGGGAATAAAAGAAGGAAACAAGATTGAATAAAAGATGTCAGTGATCAGATAAGGTAAAAATGGATTGCATGAACGGCGTTTTTCATAATAAAACACTCTGCCCTGGCGTTTTTTCGTTTATCCTGCCAGCCAGCCCTACGGAAGGAAATATGTGATCATTCCACAATGAAGCAAACGACAAGTCACGTTATCTCAGTGAAAAATGAGAAATAACGTGCTTTCAAAAAAGTTAATTAAGTATTTACTGATAGCTTGTGTCCAAGCGGAAGAGTCTTAATAAATCTTCATTTGCCAATATCTCAATTCTGGATCGACTTAATAAAAACTATGAATTTATTTGCTTATTATTGTTATTTGTTTATCGGCATACAAATAATAATTACGTGCAAGCGGATCTAAAAGTATTGTGCAATTTATCAGAATGTGTTAGTGCACAGTATCCCAGCGTGCCAAAGTTGGGTATCCATATCCATGGACGTATAAATGGCTTCATACTCCTTCATTTATTTTTCCGTATAGATGATCATACATCATTTACAATAACTATAGAAATCTGCGAGTATACACCTATTTTCCAAAAGTAGGCACTTACATACGATATTTGGGCGGACCTCATTGAAAAACGGCAAACTGCACACTGTAACTACGTAGGAAGGCACTTTCTATCACTTCATTTTAGCTCACTATGTTGAATAAGAACCTCTCATTTCTTTGCATCGACCAGGGCGTTTTACATCAAACTACCTTCGTTTAGCAGAGGCGCGGGTGGATTACGTTAAGTTTACATAAGGTTTATAAAGGTCGCAACCGTGCAAGCTTTAATACGCTTTAATACAGAAGTTTAATACAGCACGGTCATCATTTTTGACGAGAACACAGTTGACTTGCCAGCATAACCTTGGAAAATGGCACAGTTCCTTAAACGTTTCGCCCTGTTTTGAAAATCATGGACTACATTTGCATTACCAAGGTGAAAATGCCTCTAGTGTATTTTAGACTGTGCTATGGTTCCACATTGATAATTTGCGAAATTTTTCACCGGTATACAGGCAACTGGATTGTGTGATAGAGAGAAGCTCCGGGACAATTTCAGACGCGAACACGATCGCGAACAACAAAAAACCCGCAAGTCTAGAGATGTTAAAATGATTTAGTTGTTATAGCATGATGTATGAGCTATCAGTCCGTTTTGTATGGATAAACTAATTCGACACAGTCTTGCAAAACGAGGAGAAACGTTTGCTGGGCAGAGAAGGATTCAATTCTGTCACCGGTGATATCGTACACTTCGCTACCTGGTACGTTCTTACAAACGCCATAATGGTATGTTTCATTGGTAACAGCACGTCTTTAAAACACTTCTCTGAAACAAATGGCAAGAAGGGCAGATTTTCGGTTTACCATGCTCGCTTACAGGCCTGCGGCTTTGTAATCTTTGTCAAGTTCTTGACACTCGCAAGTTCTCCTAACCTCTAAACCAAATGTGTTCGGCATTCGTTCTGACGCATGTTAACCGCTTTGTTTTGGAGCAGGACTGGCCCCCTTATAAAGTTCCAGCTGTATCAGATTAAATTCACAAGAAAGTCGAACTCAGCGTGCTCAGTTTGGAGACAGTTAGACTTACCCGATTTGAAGAGCATTCTTCTCTAAAACTCCACGTTTTCTCTAATATATATATATATATATATATATATATATA
>MNPL01000507.1:0-10897 GCA_002081605.1 Tropilaelaps mercedesae
CATATATATATATATATATATATATATATATATATATATAACTGCATAATGCAGATTATACAGTCTACACTGTGGTCATTACGTCCTCAAGTTTATGCTGAGTTTTCCCTGAAAAAGTGGCAGCTCTTGCTCCTTAGAATCATCGCCATCTCCTGAATCTCTAGGAACGTCGTTTTATGGTACCTAATCCGTCGTCTCAGGTCTCATTTGCTCAGGGCGCCGATCCCTGCACTTCGTCGTAAAATTCTTCTCCATCCACCCTTCATGTCCACGAGTGAGACCATATCGAGTATGCGCAAGCGAATGCCCCCCTCACCTTCCCACATCTTGTTCCCGGTTCTACATAACAAATCTCTGTGTCTCTGCAGCCGTAGTTAAAAGCCATTATTTCGAGCAAAGCTGTAGCTAGGGAGGCACGATGGACGCTGTGGGATAGTTTTCAAACCCCCTTCAAGTAGTTTACAGTGTGCATTGAAACCGGACAGCTCCCCTCAGTATTAGGAGGGGTGCTTCAGGCATTGTAGCGCCAATGCATCCCTACAGGCATCAGAAACGCAGAAACAGCGGAGAATTTGGCTTCAGCCGCTCTTATCGGCGGGAAACAAGTGCAAAATGGACGGCCCAAGGGGCTCTCAAAAGCAAGCAGAGGTGAACGCTGCCAAGTATAGACTGGCAAGGCTTGCCATAGGGAAGATGGGTCGGGAACCCAGGAGCTAAAGTGAGTTACGATCTGTTTCGAAGCTGCTGAGGTTTAACGGCAAAGCCATTTGTCCATGAAGTCCACGAAAGGGTCTGCAGGGTGTGCACTTGCTGAAAACCCCCTGTTATCGTGTAAGTTTACCACTTCTGATATGAAAATAGCCGTGTGTAGAACTTGTGCTTTCGTGAAACTTTAGTGGCGTCGCAGACGTCTGCGACCGAAAATTATGAAACCTATAACGAAAATATTACCCGGAGGACCATCATTACTGTGACAAATTTACCCCGATTGTCTGAGCACCAAGATTGGTCGCGGTATTGTCATCGTTCACTTTAGTTACGTAGGATCGCGGGGACGCTACCTAACGTCTAAAGTGTCATTTGGTATAGCAGTAAGGGTTATTCACCACAGACGCATGGCAACGCGGCTCTCACATACGCAGATATAACACCTAAAATTGCAACGAAGGTTGAGCCGCTAGCATCTACAGTCTATTCGGTATCGATTTTTATTTCGGGATATTTTTTTCGAATTTAATGGTGCATCGTCATTACCATCTCAATGCAAGTTGATTATTTCGCCTAATTGTTTGAACGCAGCGTCCTTTCTACATTTGGCAATTTAGGGTCTGTCATATCACGCCTCACTGAACCGCCTTCAAGTATGCCATGCAACTTTTGTTTTGAGACACTTCGTTCTACCTAGGTTTGCTCCCGCGCGTTCCGGTATCGCTTACCCAGCAGTCGCTAACCAGCGCTTTTGTTTGTTGGTAATCCTTCGGCCCCAACACAACGTACCAATTCGCTTGAGTAGTTTCGTAAGATTTAAAACAGGTTCGCCCGAGCGAGAGACGTAATCGCCTTAACTAGGCAGCGTTCCGACCGGCGGCCCTGTCTAATCATGAGTAGACGTGAAGGAAGTCTTGCCCAGCCGGCAGAGACTTCTGAATTTGAGACAATCAACGCGCAAATTACTCTGTTTTCTACTCTAGATATTTATCAAGCAGTGGGTACGTTAAGGGGGCTAAAAGGGTCATTACAAGCATAATGAAACATTCCTACATTGGCAATCTTTTTGCTGAGCAGATGGCCAATTCTCATAACTGTACAAACTAAGCTATTGTGCAGGGTTCAACGTGTTCCCTCTTGATTCTCTGCTTCAGCTACAATTGACCCTGAAAGCTCCTTCCTTATTTCAGGTTTTCGCTCAGCCCCTCTGTAATATCTTTCGTCGAAACCTTGAGTTAGACGCCTAATGCTCTGTCAATTCAGAAGTATGTTCTCGAATGCGTACATTAGGAACGGTTAGGGATAAGCGGCGTTTCCTCACGCACGTAAGGCGCCTGGATTCTTCTCATCGATTCCTCGCACCCCTTTGCTGGATGTTTGCTGGATTAATTGCTGTTTATAAATACGAAAACACAGAAAGCATACTAGTTTGCAGATGGACGTGCTGGAAGGATAGCTTTTAGTTTCGGAAGTTGGCACTCACCATAGCTACGTGAGATCTCGTTCACTTGTCTGCAACTAGAGTGCCAGTGTGACACATTATTTTCTAGCGGATGATTATCTTCGCGTGTGTCCGTGACCTGGTTCTTTGCCCCTACTCGTTTGGCGGTGGCGGGCATAATCCATTATCACATTGACGCTTCGCGGCGTCAGCAGGATGAGCAACTGAAAAGGCAGCCACTTCGACTCCTTTCCCATTACAAAATGTATGGGCTAAACATCGAGATCCCTCGTTCTCTTGACGAGGCTAACGGAAATTTTGTTGAAAAAAAAAAAAGTTGAAAAAACGTCACACTGCCAGCAGAACCAGCCTGTCAAGTAATGGAGACACTTTAAACAACGACCTCTCTTTGATTAAAGACTGAGTGTCACCTGGGCGCATACTACGGTCATGGCTGCCACCACTAACGATGTACTGGTTAGAGGGAGGGGATAGTGGTAGGGAGGATCGAAACTGCCAGAAAAACAGCGCTCCAATGTTGGAAACCAGATCTGAGCTCGAATTCATCGACGGGCTTGCGGCGAGAACGCCGCCGTCGAGTCGCGCCATTCGGCGTGCACAGTATATGAGGAGTACCTGAACCGTTCTGCAGAGACGACATTGTTGGATCGGCTCGTTGGTGTCGGACTAGATGGCTGCCAGATGAATGGGCTGCGGTGCGACCTGCCCGCGTCGCGGCAGCTGCTTGGTCCTTAGACTCTATTGCGGTACAAATGCAAGTTGAAGCACCAAGAGAAGGAAAAGGCGGGGGTCTGGTGGCTCGATAGAAAGGTGGGCCCATGGACGGTGACGGCCCAACCCGACGACGAAAGAGGAAATGAAGAAGGAACCCGCGAAAAGGACCCGACGACTCTTGTCGCCGCCTGTATGGGAAATCAATAGAGGCTGGCTTGCTGGTTCGCCCGTCTAGGATAATCAGGTTAAGCCAGTGGCGAGGATCGCAAGCACGGACTAGGAACGCGGGCCTGAACGTTGGGAAAGCTTTGCTGTCTGTTCTTCTACTTCGTATATTCCTTTCTCTCCTGCTCTTGCTCGCTCCTTTATCCGCCCGGTTCCTTGCTTGGGGCAATTCAATGGAAAGAGCCCCGTGACACCAAGTTGGCGTCATCGAGTTGGTGGCAAGCATCAGAGGAGCGGTGTGGTAGCAGTCGAGGAACAAAGAAGCATCGAGTGGATGAGTGGGAGAAATAGAGGAAGAAGACAACTAGCTAAACAACATTCTTCGATTTGTCCTCCGCCCGCTTGTGCAATATTGCCGGACACATCGGTGAAGAAAGCACTACCACCCGTCGAATCAAGAGCACACTGCGTACGTAGAAATAAGAACGACAGGCCACGCGTGGTATGATCAGAGGTTGAGGCGTTTGACAGTATTGATACTAGACTAGGTGTGCACTATTCATTTGTTGTAATAGTTTTCCTGTCAAGTGTGTATATACAGTACTATACAATACATTGGCAATCAAACGTCAGCCAGGGGTTTTGTTAAGATGTTAAGACTTGATGCAAGACATTCGCTACTCGCTTTTCGTATACTATTTAAATTGCCACTGCGTGAACATCTGTCGGCTATAAAGACTCAGTCAAGTAGGGTGGTACCCTCAAAACAAAACTTCTTGCTCATAACGTGGTCAAGTCATCGACACAAAACTATATTTCGTCGCAGATGTTGGGATGTCGGAGTTCATCGCGATCGATAACACCACTCGCAGAGCGATTTGCATCGAACTTACAGAACGCGCTGCATCGTGACAAAGCCCTTTGTAGGTGACCGCTCCGTTCTGAATTTTCTGATCGTTACTAATATTACCATCAGCAACTCGAATATGCCAAAGGCTAGTTGAATCGAGACGTTTATTCCACCAGTGGATTAGTACAGCGCGTTACCGTAGCCAGGCTCAGCTTCGAAGCACACGTCAGGCACACACAGGCAGGCTGTCAGCGGGTGCCGCAGCAAAGGTTAGAGCAGCATAGAGCTGAAGGAATAACTGCCTTTTCTCCTGTACTTCTCGTTCTCGTTAGCATTATGTACAAGGAACATAATACGCGTTAAGAGCGCAATCTGTATCCATCAAGTAGCAGATCGAGCACAGTATAATCGCTTCAGTTTCGGCCTAACCTGTGGAGGTCAGCCTGCTTGTTCGAGCATACCGAGTGTTCACTAATAATAAACTATTACAATATAGTTACTATCAGAACTGCCTGTGCTAATATTCTACAAAATATGGATAGTTTTTTTTGTCGGTTCATTTATGGCTGTAGTTTGCTTTTCTTTTGGCCTAGGGCTTTCGCGCTGTCGAACGTCTGGGACGGAACACGTCCTAGTTCGCTCAGCAGACATTCCGCATTAGTTAGCTCTGTTGGACTGGCGTCGTCTTAGCGAATTATTCCATCTTTTAAACTTGGTCCCGAAAAAAAATTTTAACCTGCCAACCTATCACCGCGACGACCTTTGAGAGGTATAAATCGCAAAGAATAGAACACAAAAGGTGATTCAGTCAACAATGACTAACATGGAACGCATTCGGAAGTGACTGAAAGAAGCGGAACAAAATTCTAAGAATCCTTTTGTCTGAATACCGTGAACGTTCTGCTAAGCTAGGATTTTCTTATCCGAAGACCTGAGATAAGGTACGGAATCTCCAGTAAAGCCCTCACCCCAGTCGCCACCATTATTGCGCGTGGAATTACTAAACACACGTTTAGTAATCTGTAAAGACGATGTGTGTATGTCTGTGTGTGTGTGTGTGTGTGCGTGTATACGCGTGATGCTATTAAAATTGAAAAGAAATCATGCATATTTGCCTGCAGGCAAAGTGAGGAAATGTTTGTTGCGCTTAGGTATTTTCATTCGTTTTGAGTTAAAGAGCGTCTGCTAAGTATCAAATCTACTTTTCAGACGGGCACTTCTGTATTGAATGTCCGATATTGAAAAGCGTCTAATATCAAGTACTGCACTCAGTGCATCTTTGTCAAATATTTAGATCGCTTCTAGTGCCTATCGCACGCTTCAGCCCAAAGAGAAATACGTCAGACGGGATTCCATACGGATGCGAATAGCGTATAACATATTGCAGTACTTGTAGTTGCGCCCAGGTAAATAAGTACGAGACAAGCGCAGTACAACTAAGTCTACCCTTAGTCGTACTGCGAGATGTCGTATGTGACCGCGATGTGAGAAAATAACAGACCACGGAGGGAGAACAAACGATTCGAGCAATAGCTCCGCAGTGGCACATGTTTGGCCGCCTACTGAGCTGTCTACTAACCGAATGTTTGTTGCAATTGAAATTATGAAATGTAAACATATCCAAAATTAGATTGATCATATAACAATGAAGATTTTCGGAGGGAAAATATGGCACAACAACCAGACAGTATGCCCAGGCAGCGCCGACGAGGATTTGCATATTTCTGCCACCTCATCAGCAACATAAGTAGAGCCAGGGACGTAGTGGGTTTTTTTTTCATTTCCATAGAGGCGCTGTGTGGCTGGACATTTAGCGAAGCCAACTGCATGTTACCTGATATAAAGCAGATCTTGATTGCGTCTGTCTGCTGTTTTGCTGTAACGAGCACTGGGATTGGCCTTTCGGGCCGCGCATTTCAAAAGCGCAATAGCAGCGAGGAAAACCATATTTATATCAGACTATAACGCGTATGTTGAAGTAAAATTACCTGTGGAATAAAGATAGAAAGTGATCATAGGGCAAAACGCTACAACCGCCACATCCTCAGGGCTGTGAGCTCGGGGATTCCAATCAACCTTCGAGGAAGGCCTTCCCTGCCCTGGCCACTAAAATGAGTGATTGATTCAGTGTTTACTTCAGAGTAACTACGATTGATCATGACGTGATTAATCACGAGCCCGGATTGCTGGAAGAGATTGATTTTGGGTCTTGAATTCAAAATGCATAAGCTAAGTGAATCCACTGTTACGCGCGAACAGTGACGTCCGGTAGGCAGGGCCAGCAGCTTCTCGTTATTGCAATGCAGAGCCATGTTAGAGAGGCCGAACTCGATAAGCGGAACAGCCAGTTCATTAATGACATGTTTAAAGGACTATATAGACCACTAAGACGATCTGAGTTCGCAAGAGTTATTGTAGCTTGATATCGTTTTACTCAGAGGACCAAACTTGAGCTATGAAGGTCAAATACAGCAACCTCCCCTTTTGAGTAACTGAATCGTATTTGTTTATTCGCTTACTTTTGAAGCGTTGTTCATTAGGTTAAATTTGGCAGATCGGCCAATTTCTTCTGTGGTAACTAAGTTTAATTAGCAGGAACCAACACAAGATATTATAGAAATCGACAAAGATGGCAGCCAATTCGTTTTAGTCTGGTAGACTGCTCATATAACCTACCATCAACTTTAAGGGTCCAAACGTTAAGTCACACAAAACAGATGTTAAAGCACTCAGTACTGGAAACCATCTGTGAACAATTCAAGTTAGAAGAATTTTCCGCCAGTGAAAATTAACTGGTGCGTGTAAATGACTTGACCCGAGAGATCGCAAAGATTACAAAGCAAGCTATAGTATCATATACGTTTCGCAACATCTGCTTGCTCAGATAGTCGTGTAACAGCATTGCATAACATTCTCAAAATTGTACTTGCATGCCTTCCCAAAAGTCCAGTTCTATGTCTGTAATGAGCTTCGATAATGAATCTTGATAAAGTTCCCTGTAGTACCTAGTTTAAGCGCATTCGATTGACTTAGATATCATTATTCACCTTAATATTACATTTAGATCGGGCCCTATAGTGTCAGAGCAAACGACTCAGTAGGATGATGCTGACGCGTAGATGTTTTAGCTAAGAAATTTAGATGAAGCTTAATCGGCCACATGGGAGAAAAACACCCCTGCAGACAGCGACGGCGTATCACACAGCGAAGCGAGGACTGTCGTTGCTACTGGCATCTGACATTTGCAACGATGCTTCGTCGAACTTGGCCCAACGGTTTGCAGATACAGCCTGTTGGATTTTTCCCTTTGTCCTAGAGCATCGTCAAACCTCGGCAGCCTAATGGCGTGTGCAGTTAAACAAGGGCGCTTATAGCCTTCTGTGCCGTATCACCGAGTCGAGGCGGGTCTGGGACCTTGTAGCCTTGCTGTTTCCCTGTGGCAAGGCCGACCGTACGCGAAGAGCAATAATAAAGTGCTACAGAAGCAGGGGCTTAAAGGGGTTCACGAGAAGAACCTTGGCCGTTCTGTTTTGCCGACGCAGACCGGAGGCCGGAAGTCTGAACGGCATGGACAAAGGGACACGCCGCGCCTGCAGCCGCAAACCTCTCGCGGCTACCGACAACGACCTTTTTTCATTTTTTACTTTCTAGCAGAAGGACGACCGACCCACTTGACTTCTTAAAGAGGGTGCAGCCTCAGTGCAGCCTAACCAAATTAGCATATGCATATTCAAAAAGCGTCTAAAGGCACGAAAAACAGAAGTGGACGATAAAGAAAACGTCGTCGGCAACCAGCTCCACAACCAGAGAAAAAACGACGGAAAAATTCTTCGAAAGCCAGCGTGCTACTCTACATCGATGAACACAAGGTCCAGCCAGTGCGGATAATCCCGCTTATATACTTTAGAAAGAGTCATGTTTACTTTATCGTTTAGCCATTGAATTGTTGTGACGTAAAAGGGCCAATATTATGTGTTACCCCTTTTCATGTTTCTGGGAAGTCGCGTAGACGTTCGTCTGCTCAGCGCCTACACGTGTACACTGGCGCACGGTAGCATATAATTTATCAATCAACTCTGCTTATTGTCCCTGCATGGTAGTATTTTAATATAATTCGTCGTTCACCTTGTTTAATCGTCTACCGTAAATGTACAACATGCCGACAGACAGTGCGCATTTTGCTTAATGTATTTCAACCGGGTACGCACATGTGTCCTGCAGTGCGTGGTACAGGCGCAAGGAAGGCGCAAACAAACGAACAAGACGGAGAAAGGATACCATGAAGGCTAGAAGGTGCAACTTTTAAGCCTTACGACGTTTGCGAACAGGAAACGATGGTAGTTCGATATCGGTTCCGGAATGAAGGTGAATTTTCTGCGTGATTTTCCACCTCTGAATGGGTGTGGCTGTATGTCGGGATATATCTACAGCCGTACAAGTTAGCGAGACCAATGAGGAATTTGTATAAATTCTAACAGGCTCTAACAGACCTAACCTGCAACCGATATTCGCATCGTCTCATTTACCATATTGCCGTATCACTTGGAAGTTACTTGGAAGCTTGAAAGCTATAGAATGTTAGTTGAAATCATTTTTGCCACTTTGTCTCGTAGTGGTCAAGGCCAAGGTCAAGGTCAAGAAGGCCAAGCGATAAGCTTTTAGCGTGTGAAATGCTTCTCTGTTTTGCCAGAATATCAGTCGGGCAGAAACCCTTAGTGCTGAAAGGCCACGTAAAAATACAGTATTGAGCGGCCTGCAATATATGTCCGGCAGATATTGAGATGCACCTTTTCCAGAGCATGGAACTGGCGGAGTTAAGTGGAAAAAAGTCTCCACACGCATGAATTACTTCCAGGGCAATCATTTCGCCGGCGTATAGCTAGTATTACGGAGCTAGATAAAAGGCCAGCGGAGTACACCTCAGGTAAATTTGTAGTTTTCGAATGCACAATAAACTCACATGCCGACCATATATGCGAACTATGTTATCTGGAGCCGCACTCGTAGGTGAAATATATTCCTCTCTCGTACGGAGCAACACACCACCACCACCACCAAACTGTGACCAAACAGCATCGTTCGCTGATCGCGCAGAAGTTAGTCGACATAACAATACTGGCATATCGCAACGACGAAACAACCGGGCGCTTAAGCCCGCCATGCCCAAACCATTCTTTGTAGCTGGCTTTCTAGCGTCTCCGTCTTGACAAGCCGTCATGTCAGTCTGTGTGGTGGCATTACTTGAAACCCGTCCGTCGACCAACAAGAAAAAAAACGCTGCGGTTACGCGACTCGTATTCATTCTCCCTGACACCTTCTGGCTGAACGAACACGAATATTTTCCGGACTATCCGAGAACGGCAGTCGTACGGACGAGAACGGCCGCACATAACGTCTAGACGCGGCAACAACAGTGGCCATACAGTAGCTACTAGTTATTCATCGGCACCGCAGCGCGTTCCGGCGTCTGCATCTAGCGATCCCAGAAACACCGCCGCAGACTCCTGACCCCCTTCAGCGTCGCCCCAAATCGTGACCCCCCACCAGCGTCGCAACTGCACACAGCGGCGATGTCTGATGTCGTTTGCAATGTATGACCGTACAATGAGGCCTCTGACCGGATAGGGTTCAGTCTGTGGACAGTGGTGGCTTGGGAGGCCACAGGCACTTGCACGCAACAGCCCCTGCACAGTCAGTGAACCGAAACGGCCAGGATTGTGGCGACATCCCGGCTGGGAACGGATCTGCCGTGGTGGAGGTGGCCCTGTCCGCCGGCTCCTATGTAGGGGGGATGCGCACTGCTGTGCAGACGGCAAGATTGGACGCAAAGCAATAGAACTCAGGCTGCCGCCAACCCTGTAACGTTACAGCAGCAGCTGATGCGGCAGGCGTGCTTAAACGGCATGTTCACCACCTTTTGTAACGGCCATTGACTCGTCGCTTCATTGTGTCGTCGTTGCTTGGAAACACTTAGAGTTCGACTTCGGGCACCGGCAAAAAAATAAAAAGGCCAAACAATCGACCCTGGCACGCTCAATGGACGCACCTGTGCACTCGACGTTTACACGAAGCAGACCGGAATACATCTGCACAGCAGCACATTCCCGACAAGTGAATCCCTACAAGGGGAAACTTGCAGCTGTGCGATGGCGTCCGGAGGTCCTGCGGGGACATAGACTTGGCCCGTGTTCCAACTACGAGTTCGTCAACGAGGTGCTTCGCACTTAGTATTGGATCTCTTCCGTCTCTCAGTCAGCCATCGGTACTCGATTTCGGCCATCTTGAATCCCGTTGCAGCCTTTTAATGGCCTTCGTTGTCCTGGAAGGAGCATAGTAATAGCGATGAAACAGTGTGAGAGTGATTAATATATAGTCCTCAATGCATATTCCACTTTGCCTTGTTGCGTTTGGTGCCCATGAGAGGTTGGACAAGATAGCTCGTTAAATTCATCAATCAGCATTCAATGAGCCTATCGGCGGTGAGCTCGCATGTCTGTCCTTCGCTAGTGAGAGAACGCGATCACAACAGCGGCCTGCGCGGAATAGCAAAATGAGGAAACGAGCCCTTGTTTGTATAGTGGCACCTTCTTATTTAGACCAAAAGAGTCGTAGTTTCGTTTCTCCGAATGCGTCTTTTTTTTTTTAAATGAATACTGCATTTTTCAAGGTGCGACCTTTTGCCTTTGGACGATTCTCTCGATAGTTCGCAAGAGGTTCCCACAAGATGCGCGCTGCTCTGAGACACAGCTAAAGGCTAGAAATAATGAGTGAGAACTTTAAAGAGATTCATAAGCTAATTCGGGAGATTTCCACGCTTGACAGAAACGAGCAGACCTGTAATGACATCGAACTGGGATACGAGCAACGACGTCGGTGTCTGTGTTCTTTCAACATTCTCTCCTTGTAATAGACATATGTATATATATGTATATATATGTATATATATGTGTATATATGTATATATATGTATATATATGTATATATATGTATATATATGT
>MNPL01000509.1:0-35656 GCA_002081605.1 Tropilaelaps mercedesae
ATATATATATATATATATATATATATATATATCAGTCTTTGATTATATACATATATAGTTTAGTAATTATCTTTTCATCATTTTGTCCGGAAAATGACTTTCTCTGACAACAGTCAACTAGGGTTGAGTAGTTGAAGTTTCCTGCGATTAAATGCTTTTTATCTCAAACGCCGCATATCTCTCTCAATTTTCGAACACCGTTTATACACGAACTGTGCTCATACACTTGTATACGTGTATCCTTCATATTCTCTTCATGTGAGAGTATATCGCTCTTTTGTTATAGCCAGGTACAGGTTCTTTCTGATTAGATCATCTATTGTTAGAGTTGATTGGCAATGGAAATTCCCTCAAAACGGAAATTTGTGAGCCACAGACGAATGCACATATGTGCAAACCCGATGCTAGTATGCCTTTTTTATAGACATTCGTCTGCTGACAATTGCACGCTGGTAGCAAACAGCACATACAGTAGTCAGAGTTACAGCATGATCATATGTATAATATCTAATACAATAAACTTAACCAATAACCAAACAAGTGACAATCACGTCTGCAACAATCACATAACAAAATCGTATATATTATATATTGTACTGTTGTTTCTATGGGTACGTCTCTATTAGCACGATATATGGCAGATATTATACATACACGCGCTGTTCGCTATTTCCACAAACAAACTATTTACCAGATGCATAACACCAAGCACGCATAGCAAAAACGAAGAAAACTTGTAGTATAATGATGTAAACGAATAAAGACGTGGTAGGTACCAACAAGAGTGGACAGACTGCTTCGCAAGATCTCTCCTCTTTGCTGCACTGTCTCTACGCTGAAGAGCATGTCCTTTTCGTCGTGCATTGCTTATCAATCTTATCGCTGTAAAGATAGGTTGCACATACGAAACGTTCTTGTCATTACAGATGATATGGCGGAGATTGAGGTTACCAATGTTGTTGCAGAAAAATCCCACTTACGCCTTCATGTCTGTTTGTCAGCCTTTGTCAGAGAAATCTCTTAAACCATATAGTAAATATAACATATACAAGTATATCTATTCTATATATACATACACACATTATATATACACTGTCCGCCATGTTGTGTATTCCAATAAGATTGATTATTGCCTTTCTTACGACGATGGATAGTTTTAATGTCTGAAATCTCAGAAGAAGACGAAACCGTTAAGCGTTTGACGAAGGTTTAAGCGTTTTGTTCCTTCATTTTTTGAGCAGACGTAAAAACATACAGAAGTACTTCACACTTGCAATGAACAAAGTTATTTAGTATTATTGCAATATTACGTATGCTAATGCACTACCTAGGATGTTAATGAAGTAGTTGGAACTAAGAGTTTATAAACTATTAAAACATAATTCTCTTTTTTTTACTAAAATGTGTCGCGTGCACAGATTTTACCCAGGCAAATAGCAATGCCTATTCACAATATAACTACTGCTGGGTTCGCGGGTACCTACTTGTTTTTAAGTGAAATTATAACAAAATTAACGAAGAATATTTGTTTTGAAAATTCACCGCTTGTACTTGATTATGTACAAGCGGGCCTGGCATTTTTATTCTATATTATTATTTTATATATAATGAATTTTTCAATTATTTGCTAACTGCTGATAAACCACCATGCATTTTATCTTGCACACATATTATCATTTACAGTACTATTTTGCAAAACCTAGTGGCAACAGGTAATTCTTATGTAGGGTATTGAAAATAGCTGGTTCAGATCTGTATACAGTCAGGTGCAGACTCAATTAAGTGTAAGACTCAATATCACTCCCTAGTTGTGATTATTGTACTTTTTCGCTCGATTATTAATGTCATTATGTCAGTCACGATCTCCTATCAAAAACCTTCATTTATATCACACATGTGTATTGTGACACATGCACTATTCTCTTTTCACCATTGCACCATTTTCTCCACTGGGAATATGGCGTATTAAATGCGAATCGTTCTAACAAAATAGATAATTACAAGATGGCTCCAGCTACAGCCCTGTAGCTGCCGTGCTCTGCATATCGATATTGGATCAAAAATATTTTAGTTGTATATATATATATATATATATATATATATAGCTGATTACCTTTAAGGCTATATTCTTCAAATCGGTACAACCAAAATCACTTGGAATGCGGATATATTTGTCAGGATACTCTACATTGAAAATACATATCGTCACATGTTCAGCATGTTCTTGTTTACGCCGAAATGTCACAAGGCAGCGATTCTGCAAAGTTAACAATTTTCGCTTTACGAATGTACTTTTTCAGCGTTAATATACTCAATATGTTTCGAAATTAGTAGTCCGAATGCTTTGGCTGTACAACCATATTGGTTTTGTCATATCGAAGGAGCAAGTTTTGCCAGCGAGCTCCTTTCTGCCGCAGTTGCCAGCAGACCTAATTGTGTGTCTACTGTAATTTTGTAGCAACTAGATAAATAAACGGTGTTTTAGAATATATTACCCATGCCGTTAGATATGTTTGAAGGGTGATTTTCAAATCGTCAGGAGCACATGGCGGGCACAACTGACCTTTTAGATGACAACATTAGTGAAAAAGCGATGATTTGTTTCGTAGTAGTTATATTAGTAATACTTATATTAGTAATAACTGGACACGTATGCCCCGTAGTGCAAACATTTGGCACTCTTGGGTATGCTAAAGGTAACTATGACGTTTGGGTGCAAAGCGCCCTCTATTTATTAAGCTAGAACGAAGACAATATAATTAACCACAACTAGCTGGTAGCACAAGCTGGTAGTGCAGGCAGTCCAGTATCATTGTAATGACACCAAAATTTTTGTGTTTCCGTGTACCCTTGTTTTTTCTTATACCGGAAAAGAAATCAAAGGGTTGAATTTGATTATAGAAAGGCCCGCGTTTCTAATAATTCACCCGTAAGTAGAAAAGACAGGCAATGATCGGGCCCAGTCGATACCTTGAATTCACAGTGCCCCTCGGACCTAGAGAAGAAGAGAAGAGAAAAATAGCAGAAATCAATTGATCCGACTCGTATTGTCACGAATTTTTGACGTATGTGGACGATTGTGATACGATGCATCTACAAGTGCACCAATTATGTTGAAACAAGGTTCGGCTCTTGGGCACGCAAAATTTAATTGCTACAAGATTCACAACGTAGGATACATACAAAAAACATGAATATGACCATACAAGACGATGACACTCCAGAAATGATGCTCCTTGATAGGCGTATACACGAAATTGGTTAGACTATACGAAAGGAACTGGCGGTGAGTGACGGATGCTGACCACTGTACGGTGGGACAGCTGCCAATGCACATGTTTAGGTATAGCCGTCTGTGTTGGACCGTTATTTGCCAACCGGCAAAAGCTGAATAGGTCGGTGGAATGGCTCGAACCTCATCGCTGCCGAGTAGAAGACACAGGACAAACGCCACTTTGAAGCATCACGGACGTAGCCACTGACATTACTATGCTGACGATTGTTGTTGTTGCTGTGCATGTTTTTGTAGCTACAACAGACCAGCCGCAGCAACAACAAAACGTTCATTGATGTATTCGATACAAGATGCGTTAGAAACAGGATACAGACATGAAGGCTGTGTTAAAGAGTGGCCACCGGACCATTTGATTGGTGGCCGGATAAACATGGCGTAGGGATTGTCTAGAGCGAATGGGAGCATGGTATTTATGGCGATGACGGTAATTCAGCTAGTACTGTGTAAGCACGTATGCCACGACAGAGGCTAAGGTTCGGACTATCGCGTTCGATTAGGCGCGGGATGGCACTAAAAGCGTTCCGCCCAAAAATGAGTGAAAAGGGCGATAGTGTTACTAAATAGCTAAATCAAGTAATTAATGGATATATACAGAAAGAAACTAATAAAAATAAATGAAGTCAGTAAATTAGTCAATGTTTTATTCCAGCGTTGTTTTTGAATTTGACCCTTGAGGACGTCACTAACGACGTCTTTAAAAGCGTAGGTTTTTGCATGCATTTTAACTATTATATCTGATATCAGTGCTACCACTAGCATTATTATTAACGCAACCGCCTTCAGAATAGAAAATGGTGATTTTCGTTCATGAACATGTTTTACAGAGTGCGTTACAGATTGATCTCTATAGTAGTTACGATGTGAAAGCAATGAGACAGAATATTATGTGTCCTCCATTGAAAACTGGTTCAGGATATGGGATTCTGTAATGTAAAGTGTGTCTTTTAGAAGTAGGAGTTACCAGTCGGCTGTAAGCATTCTGCTTATGCAACATTAAGGAGCATCTTTGTTTAGGCAATGCAGCAAGGTATAGCACATGGGACGCCAATGCCTTAAAAGAAGAAAGAAACAAGCAACCAGTGCGTGGCTTTTACCATCGATCTTTCAGCAGACTAGAAATCTACTTACCTTGGAATGAAGCGTATGGCGTTTTTAAAAAAAGCTGCTAATTGAATTGACCAAAGCGAATACAGGTGTCCGTTCAATAGACTGTTCCTGCTAGAGGACATTTTTGGTATGGCGTGAAAGCCGGCATAGGACTCGGAACGCACTCTGATGGAATTGATAGAGTACTCCTCTATAAGCGTCGGCAGCATGGCCGACAGCTGGACAGATCTAGCGAGCCCAGTACCCTCGCCGGTTTTCGTACGACAGCAAACTGAAAGGCTAATCACTTCGAGACGCGCATTGAATCTTCAGACCCGATTAAAGTGTGATTTTATTAAAGTTCAATTTCTTGCTGACGTAGAGCCTAACGTTTTCCTTAGCCTAAGACGTGAGCATGTGAAGTTTCAGGTAGAAGCGACGGTGGCAGACAGAGTCGCAGACAGGGTGCTTGGCCGGTTTTCTAACGTCTTCCCTATCACTTTCTAAATTACTCTGTATGGAATGCACGATTGTTCGTCGTGCGAACTAGTCTCAAATTTGTTTCAACTGCCAAAAACCCGCACGTCCGATGGCGCACAAGCGCTGTAGAGCAGCTCGCACCATCCGGCGGGTGTCTATACGCATTCGCTTCGGTGTGTAAATTCTTGCCAGCTGCATCCGTCGTTTGCTTCCAGCTGCCGTTTTAGTGCGTAAACGTTAGGATAGGTGAAGGGCGAGGAAAGCGACTCGCTTTCTGAAAGCACACACGCTAAAGACTTCGTAGCTCTCAAAACACCGATCTTCGTAGAAGCGAAGTCTTACGCAGTCTATCGCAGTCGTCTTTTCGCTCCCATGACGTCGTAGACGATTTCCGCTAAAATGAAGAAGCACCCATATACGATGTCGTCGCATACACCAAGCCCATGGTCGATGTTTTGAAGCCTATACTTAGCCTCTGTAGCGGGAATAACAGTCTATATTAAACAAAAGAGAGTTGGGTTTATTATAAAATATTGATTTTACTGGGGTGAATTCGTCCACTTCTGTTACTGCTTAATAAGTTCCTGATTACAACGACGTTCGTTTTTTGAACGTAAGGCGAGACCGCTTTCAGGGATTTGAGTGAGGCGGCCACATGCAGGTATACCACATTTAATGCAGTTGTGTTTGCCCAAAGTAAACCTGCACAATAAATACATTTCTCTTGATCAAAAGGAATGCAATAAACCATACTTCTTAATCTGACTATTATTATACACGAATGACACATGCATTGCCACTAATTTGGCATATTAATTATAACAGAATTGAACAGTAAAGTAGAAAATTTTCACCAGCCAACAGAGAAGCTTGGCTCGAATTTTTTTCTCAAGGTTGTTTACTAACGTAGCTAGAGCATGCATATTTGTGGTTCAAATACGAGAACCAAACGAGAGCATGATGGAAACAGCTCCCGTCGATTTTCAAGAAGGGTCTAGCCAATTCACTGTCGCAATAGCGCGAAACTCTACATGCATGCCTTACCGACAGGGCTGTGTACTGTTCAGGTATTGCCCGAGGGGAATACTAAAAGACATCTTGTTTTCCGCCCTGACTACAACTGACAAGCAATGGAACTCTAGTTCAGTTGTATTATGTATTGAAGCATCTGAATATAAATTATTCACCCTTGCCACTATTGATACGTCTGTAATTAGCGTTGTCTTATAACATGACATATGGATCGGCCGGCTATTACACGGGCGAGCTACGCATGACTTATGGCCGCGTTACAACCTTTTAGTGACTGGGTTGCTTTAAAAACATTGAACATGCTAGATATTCATCAGGGAGGCGGTCTGTTGGACTATGTGCAATGAAAAGCGTCAGAAGGCCATGGTGTAGCTGTAGTCCACAGGCCCAAGGGCTTAGAATATGGTCAGTTGGTAGTATTCGTTGAAAAATCCGGTTGAATTTCCAATTACGTTGATTTAAAAAATAGGTCATTTGGTTGCAAATCGCGAACAGAAGCTTGTTCCTAAACGCCACGGTAGCAGCCGAAACTTAACAGCAAAATGTGGTAGCACAGCAATGTGCGCAAACTGCACGGGGCACTATTTTTTTGCGATGAAGGAACGTCTATACGCATTTTGGCTTCACGACAAGACATTTGCCTGAATAGTGTGGGACTAGTGCTGGAAACGTACCTCTAGTGAATCTACCAGTGAATCGTACACACCGATTTTCACCTTACGGAACCGCCCGCTACTGCCAGATCTTCTCGTATTCATTCTGACGCGTACTGTGCAACTATCGACTAGCGTTTGTCGCCTTGGTTCTACGCGACTATTCCGAAGGGACCAAGACCCCCTTCTAGGAGTCACCACGTTCTGGCGTACGAGACACAAAAAGCCTATAATCAGTTAAGTGCACATGTTCTAAGTACGTTCTCGAAAACGCACTTATATGCCTGTCGGCATAATGTCACCAAGCTGCTTGTCGGCACTGTGATCGACGGCTATCGTTGCCATCCATCGTCGGGCCCCCTAAGGGCCTGTCGGCCAATATTTCGATGGACACCCGACTATGCAACGCAAACATTTTACGTGATAGCGTCTTAACGAACACAACCAATGCGAGTGGAAGACGGACCAGGCGGGTACGCAGAGGAACATGGGTAGCGTTAGCGCGAACTGTATAGCTAGACAACTGAAATTCACTTTAAATGACTCTAAGCTCAATAATTTTTACTAGCTATGAGCTGGAAGATATCGAGTGGCTATTTCCGATAGCCACAAGCTATGATAGCGGAGAACAACGGATGAAAGTAGGGAAAGTAACGTAGGTAAGAAATAAGGACGTATACTGTTCGGAGTGTCCTTCATCGAAGAATTTTCAATTCCTATGTTGACCGAAAAAAGGCGAAGTCGTATCCACTTTTCGCCATTGTGCTTCTCTTCGACTGCACAAATCTATTGCAAAGACTAAGCATTCCCTAGATATTTTTTACTTTGATCTCTGATATGGAATATTCTATGGAGTAAGTTATCTAGCTCCGTCCCAGCCGTATCAAGGAAGGAACCTATATTACGGAGCTGAAATCGAAACTAGAACGGATGCCGAGTATGAAAGGTAAGGTATGCTTTCAACAGTGGGTCTTACAATCGATGCATTCAAGCAATAGTAAACGGAAAGGCCTAGCAGTCCTGTCGAGCCACAGGAAGTGGCATCTCCCAATCATGATTTTTCGTACGACGAAGGCTCTTTTCCTTTCCATGTTAGGACAAATGAGCCCTCTTACCAGGCCATGCACAGTACGGGGTCGACTTCGTTGATGTTCTGAATACATTCGTGTTTTGCCTTGAGGGAATTTCCGCGCTCTGCGAACTATGCACCACAAAGGTCCTGGCTCCGGACGATCTCAGAACAGGGGCGTCGAATTCAGATTAGTGTCACGTCAGGATATTAGACTGTTTTACGCACTTTGTTGCGTGTTCCTCTGTCACTTACTATGATTAAAATGTATTATTCGACATATAGAATAGAGTATAAAAAAGCATTCTGAACCTTAAGAAGACATTCCCGGGATGCTTTAAAGTGACCACCTGTTTTGTCAATTTAGCGAAAAATCTGAGAAGCTAGCAGAATCGACCCAATATTTTCTATGCTTTGACTGATGCTGCGGTGATTTTGCTGCAGTAATCTTCTGAAATGTTTTTCAAGTTGATTTGTTTATTCTACTAGGACTAACGATTTCAAGAAAATCGATGCACGTTACGTTCAAATAACAAAAAAAGAACATTTGTGAAAGAACAATCGTGATGCCTAGCGACGTATGAGTTTACACGTTATTAGAGCGCTAACATAAACGCGAAGCAAAATAAACAACAATAATAGTTAGCAAGTACGTTCACTTGACTGATAACAATTATTGCACTGAATTGCCGTACATTCTCAAAATTTAATCAATAAAAGGACGCGAAATACCCATGGTAAAGCCGATCCTTGCGTTTGAGTCTTCATATTTATAAGATCGCTTCTGTACCAGGGGCTCAGCGGTTGGATTTGCGCATAGACTAAGAGTAACCCAACAAACGCTTGTTATTTCGAAATGTCGGAATTTTCCTTGCAGTTGCACCAGATGCTGGTGATTCTCTTTGCGTCTGTCAATTTTTACTAAGAAGTGTACAACATGATTGCATTACTTCTGTGAGTAAATTTTGTCTAAAGCCGATTCGACTACATATGCCATGTGTCACTGCGCCTTCTCCTCTTTCTCACGCTGAAAGCGGGGAATGAAGAAGAGAAGACAGCGATGCCATGGACTTCCGCTCGAAAAAAACGCATATTTCGGCTTTTAGACTACCACTATTGGCGCGGCTCACCTCCTTCCATCGCTGCAAAATACCAGCGGCATCTCTTTCTTTCTCTGCTTCGGGGGTTCAGCGTCTCGTGGGATTGCCCCATTCCAAACTACCGACAGCATTTTTACTCTAAGCGTTACTGAATAGGCAATTGAAACAGAGCGAGAAGCAGAGCTTGCTGGTGCTGCTACAGCTGTCCGCGTGCGCCTTGCATGTGGACTCCTTCTTGGCCCCTGCACACACAGGCTGCAGGACGTTGCTACTTCGGGCGTATCATCCTAGCGTTACCCTAGACGTCCCTAGGCAGCTCAATCGACATGCGTCGTTACACCGTCGATTTGGCTGAGAAGAACTCGCTGCTCATCCGCTATCTGGCTCCTCTTCGGAGTATACTAGCAAGCGGAGTATACTGGCGCCTTCGCATTGGGTCCGCAGTGGTAAATGTCTGGCCTACGGATGTCGGGTCAAACGAGATGCTGTAGGATCGACACTCCGTTGAAGGGCCAAAGGGTATGCAGTGGCGGTGGCCATTTTGACTACACCTCCATATGTACTCGTGCGCCTACCTTATGCCAAAATATCTCTGGAGAATAGAGAGGTAGTGGCGGCGGCATATGTAATCTCACGGGGACGCGTAATGTATCGTTTTGCGTAGATGTGTTTTGCGCCCTCGCTTTGTGCCTCTTCCGCTTGCTTCGCCACTCCCAAGTCAGCACTTATAAATATGATATGGGCTCAAAAAGTGTTGATTCAAAGGAATAAAGCTATTATTTTTCCATTTCTACCAGTGCTTTTATGTATCTTAAGATTCAGAATGCATTCATCAGTTGAATGTGGTTTGGGTCTTTTCTACAGCTCCTAAAACTTGTGTAACTTCTGCAACTTGTCCAGGAAAATCTGTTGTGTGCAGTTAAAGCAGCTGCGGAGTCCCAACCAGGAGAAGCTCCAGAGAAACGAGAGCCGTATGTTGCCAGTAGTTGAAATTCTTCCAGGATCAGTTGTTCAGATTCAAGGCAGAGAAACGCTCGAGAAATAGCAACGTGGGTATTAGGCTGTTTTCCCTCGACTCACATATATTGGGCGGGTGCACGGGTTCGATCCTTACGGTTGCACATCTACATTTATATGGGGTTCGTCTTACGAAGTAATGCAAAAAGTGGTACCGTGGACGTTAAAGGTTGGCTGATGGTCAGCCCTAAAAATATTTAAGATATATTGGACGAAGAGCTGACTTAAACTCTGGCTTTTCAAACTCTGGCTATTAGGTCTGTGATTGCTGTTTATCGTAGTGGTAAAAATGAAAACGGTGGATAAATCAATACAGAGGACATTGTCGCAGAGGTGACCGTCGGGTATTAAACGAATTTTTCGACACAGTGAAAGCCCTGAACCAAAAGTCCGAGAGACTAAATGCAAGTAAATTCTTCAGAGTGCCTGGTGTTACGAAAGTTTCGGCCTCCAGACAAGTTCTCCGAGAGCTTAAACGGTTGCGGTGGCTAGCCACGCAGTAGAAGGCGAAACTCAACTACTTGTTGAATCAGCAATGTCGATGAGCCCATAATGCGAAATAATGCGAAGGTCCCTTCAAGTCACAACCAAGAAGATTTCCCAAAAGCTGAAGAAAAGCTGCCCAGGATAAGGAAATAAAAATATATAGTTCTGAGTATATGACCACTTGAAGTATCCTATACTCTTTTATTTAAGCTGTGTGTGCCAATAATATGAACGATGTGTTATTATTTATGTTTATTCCGGAGGATGACATTTTCATGCGTGACCCCAATATCGTTCTGGGAGGGGAATCGAGCCCAGTGAGACCGCAATTATCCAGTATAAAAGGCATTAAAAATATTTCAATAGCTTTGTGGCAATTGGCGGATGCCTTACTGATATTCTGCTCTTGGGACGTGCATTTACGCACGTGAAAAACAACTATTTAATATTAAAGGCTTTAAGTCGTTTTTCTCTTCGAATGATTTGTATAAAGCAGGTAGTATTGCGGTTCTTTGTAAAAACGATATTCTTTCATTTAACAAACAGTATTTGCTCACCGACTTTCACCAACGCGTCTACGAAAGATTCAAACAGAAAACTATTTGTTAGAATAATAGACCTTAGTTTCTTTACATTTCCTTATGATTGTCCCGGTTTTTCCAAATGCAACAGTCTGGGGTGTTTCTTTCAGATTGACCACTTCCCCTGCTTGACCTGGGTTCGAATAAATAAATTCGAATATTTGTTGTACCAAAAGGGATTAACAACAGGGTACGTTTTGAAATAAATTTAATTGATTAGAAGATTCACGTTAATCCCGTCAGCACAGAATTAAGCATGGGTATGATAGATCGATTGCAATTGTAAATATGGTTTACGATTATGATAAAATTGTAGTAAACCATTTACCATCCATTTTTCATCCGTGTCTACAAAACGTTCACTTGGAAATTGCAAATCTCCTTGCAAAATTCTAAATCATTTTGAAACTTACCGCTGACGTAACATTCTTCACTGTAGTTTGTTGGTTACCGTTTATGATGACGCGATTTTTCCAAGGAAAACCTTTTATGTCCTGACATCGGTTATAGTTCTGCCAACGACTAATGCAGTATTTGATGTGAAATAACCATTTTTCCCTTGACCGTCCCTCCTCTCATATATCCGTCCCATTGAAAGACATATACAAATGTGTCCGTTCTGACATTATTGTGTCACGGACTTTGAAGGCCACTGTAAACACCTCAAAAAAGGACTCTGTTATTTAAAATGCAAGATGAATATAAGCTATAGCCAGAAAAATATGTTATAGTTTTCAAACGAAAGAAATAATTGAGCGCGACTTGATCGCTTTGACAAACGCAGTTTATATTCTCAGCCTCCGTTGAAAAAGCAGCACAAACTGCAATTTTTTTCTTCAAATGTAACGCGTTCCACAATCCGCTATAGGCTTGTGTGTGAATTTTCCTAAAAAAAAATAAAAAACACGTATAGAGTAACAGCCTAAACGATAGATACTAAAAGTACCGCAACAGTGTTGGACCTAGCGTTAAACTGTAAGATCCTTTAGAGTTGACTTCTAAACAGCGTTTCTGCAATATTACAAACCAACACAATGAGGAAAATGCTATTGTTTTGCCCAGAACATAACTTGCGTTTTAAGCCTAGTACTACAGTCTTAAGTTAGTTGACGCATCTTTCAGAATATTCTACCATTGTCAAGTGTCACTAATATTTTGAAGGAAGGGTTCGCAACAGTCACAACTAAATATAAAGTCTGCCACCTAAAGTGACAAGCAGACTATCTCCATTCTATATTTATTCCATTCTATACGTATATAGCTGAGTTGTGTTCGCAGATGTGCGTATCTTTGAAACTGTCCCATTAGATTGCATTAGTACGTACTGCCTAGGGCTGTTGAATAGAAAAACACGTTGAAGTAACCTGTTACACGTACACCGTGGGCGTGTGCAAGGCTCACAAATGGGTGTTTAGCGCGGCTTTAAAAAATTAAGTCCAATTCCGAGTTCTACAGATCCCATGGCTTTACAATCATGAACTCTAACACCTGGTCATGTTTACAATTAGCAACTTAGTTAATTAAAATGAAATAACTAATAAACAGCTTTGTTAAAACTAGATTTCTCGTTTTGAGGGTAATTCAGCAAAAACATTCTTCATATATATCGTTACATGGTGAAAGCAGCTTCGATAAAAGTTTTAAATCTTACCGAGTTTCCTCCAAGGAACTGCACGTTGTGATCGAAATCAGTTTCAATACAGTTTGGGTAAGTTACATAGTAATCTGCATTTTCGTGAAACTTAATTAACTGTGCGGTGATGGTAATAATTTAATCATTGACAGGACGTAAATAAACTTTTTCCAGGGTTCGAATTCTACATCTTGAGGGCCTTATTGACCTACAAGAAAGACTGCAATGACGATTTTTAAAACAAAAGCAGGTACGTCGACAACGAGAATGAAAATGCGGAAGAAGCGATTTTTGATCGATAGAGCATGGTACATACATAGAATTCAAGCGATGCGTGTGCAGCACATCATTGAGCACCCGTATTGATATTGAAAGAAATTGACTGTTAATATTGAGTGAAAAAAACTAGGTAAAGGTGCAGGCTCAATGTAACTAGTGACCGTAGTGGCATCATTTTTAACAGATCAATGCGATTACGCAAAACGTCGAAAAATCTCTTCGAAGCGAATATATATATATATATATATATATATATTGTTTTAGGGCTGGCGATTGGACAACATTTAACGTTCACAGTACTACTTTTTGCATTACTTCGTAAGATAGACCCCATAAATGTAAATGTGCAATGGTGGGGATCGAACCCGTGAACCCATGTATCACCACCGGCAAGATGCACGCTAATGCATCAAGTTACCTGGCTCGACCCTCAAAGCAGACAAAGCCTGCATATGCCTGGATGTAAGTATGCCTGCGCGGTCATATTAGTAGCAATTGATTTTTCCAGAAAACAAGAGTCCTGGGTAGATGAGAACGTTAAATTGGTGGACCGACGCCAGTCTAACGATGTATCCAGACGATTTTCAGTTACTGTAATGTTGAGCCGAATACAAAGCACGAATTAATTTAGAATTAGTGAAGCGAATCCTGTGTTTTATCAATCGTCTTAAGCAGAAGTTCTTTCATAATTTATGCGGATCGTTTCGAAATGCCCCTAGAAAAATTGCCGGGAGCCTACTGCTTCTTATTTTATTGTCCCTATTAATGGTGTGTGCCAGTATTTTTCCACGGGTAGTAGTGTGTCCGTTTGGTTACAGATTGTTGTACATGTTGCAGCACTACCCGACATTGCGTTATGTCTCGTTCGGAGAAACAAGAAATACGTATTTTCGCTAAAGAACAGGTTCGGTCAAGACGACCAATGGAGGGCAACACGCCGACACTCGGCTAACAGCGGCGTACGGCTTTGCCATCGTTCGTGTGCGACAGAGCCTTGCTATCAGCATTTGGAAAACCTCTCCCTGGAGGCCTTTTCCTCGTCCGGCTTTAAGCGTATCCCAAGCAGCCCAAAACCCAACGTCTGGCCAGCAGTTGGACCCTGAGCACTGGTAAGAACCTGTTTATAAAAATTGGATAATTTCGAGATACCTTAAGAGAGTGCACGATGGGCGTTCCAAAGATAAAAATGATAAAATATGTTACACTGCCCCACCTTGCCCCAATCCCATTGGATCCCTGCTTTGCGCGGCCACTCAGCGTCTCTCTTACTACCTCGTCGAGAATTAGCGTTTTTACGTCATTAGAGAGGATCTCCTTTATTTTGTTCAATGGACTCCGCCCGACATCCCCTTTCCGCCGCCGTAGCTGTGCCTTAGAGGGCCCCCACCCATAAGGCAGTTGTCTGGCCACTAGCAGGCCAATGGCTGTCTTACATCGGTAACGGGGATTACGTCGCCACGCACGTAGCTTAGCGTACTGTGGACCAGGTCCCAGCAATATTGACCGACTGCATGGTCCGTTTGTCTCACTAGCAGTCCTACAAATGACCTCAAGTGTAGTTGTGTAGACAGGCAGCGTTGGAGAAAATTAAAGCTTGCATGCTGTCCTAGATTTTCCTTTACTGTCGTTTTAGTACGTTCAGTTACCTTGGCACAATGAAACATCTTCAAGGCTATATTAAAGTAACTATCAATATTATATTTAGGACTCCTAGCTCGCCGGTAGCTCTGGGTTGTATCGGCGTGAGGCGCCTTGAGGCGACTGAAGGAGAGACACGTAGGTGGGGGTGCACGAGTTCGATTCCCGTCATTGCATTCTCACGTGTATATAGGATGATCCGTATTACAAAGTAATGTAAAAATCGCTACCGTGACCTTTGAATGTTGACAGATGGTCAGCCCTAAAAGTGTTTTGAGATTGAGCTTGCTAACTGCTATTTACTCTTAGACCAGGTGGGGTATGTTTCCAAGGCCTAATTCGATTATTTACTTCTAAACTAGCTCTATTTAGTATAAACAAATTTGAAAATAAAACTATATGGTTAATGCTTTAAACCAGTAGATCTGTAGGTTTTAGCGCATTGAATAACATCGCACTAGCTGAAATGTATAATTTGTAATAGGCTCTATTTTATTTATTATCCCATTAGTAAATGTCAGATCAATTTTGAACCTTGATGAACTCTTTTCAAAAAATCATACGCACATGCACCGTAGCGGCATTGTCATATTAAGCAGTACTACGTTACATACGCACCCCCCGAGTCAGCCTGATGAAAATCAGTTGCTCGCAACAAGCGAGCTGGTTGTAATATCGTGTTAAGAACCCTAGAGAATACATGTTTGAATTGCTCTGTACGTGCTTGGTCTAAGCATGTGATAGACACAACCTAGTTCTCCTAAGTCGATGGGTCTTCACCCTTACACAGGGTTCAATTGTTAGTCGAGATTTCAAAAGGTCATGCGCATGTTGTTTTTTTAAATCTAGTTCGTCTATAATTGTTGATAAGGGAATCGAACTAACGAAGGAGCTGCCATAGGCGGTATTCAATAAAGTTGGGATAATGTGAAGTGAATTAATTCCGAGAGACGCGGTCAGGACTTAAACATAATGCTTCGGTACTTATAACTCTATGGGAGTATGAACTCTATAAGGTAAATGCAATGATATTATCGCCTTTATTTAAATATGGTAGAACAACTGTAATCTATTATTTTCAGATACATACAAACAAAAAAAATACCGCATCCACAAGACACTCTCAGGATACGCTTGGTCTCCTTAGCAAGAACCGGCTTGAATCAAGCACCTCAATTTGCTTCCGCTACATATGAAGCCCTTCACTAACAGCACTCCGAGTATTAAAGCCTCTTAGATAAGATTTCTCGAACCGTTCCGTTCTCTCTCGCTTGAACCGTTTTCTTCTCTCTCGCTTGAACCGTTCTCTTTTCTCTTGCTCGAACCGTTCTCGCTCTCTTCTTTCTACGAATTCTTCGTCCATAACGCTGTACATTTATTGGTCTTCAAGGCCGATGGTTTCTTCCATGTCATTTGCAGAAATACGCTAGGAGTTTAATTTAGTAAATTATTGATTTTGATTTTATTGGCCAGATTGATTAGGTTGTTCACGACGATAGTTGAACATCCACGCCAAATAGAGTTATACTCACTAAAAAGATGGCGTAAAGGATAATATTGCGTCATATGTTCAGCGAGAGACACTTCTAGCTGACAATCGTCATTTCGCCCATGAAACGGTGTCACCCTTAAAGCGATCGGTTGTCAAACCAAACCTGCTCAAAGCATTTTCACAACAAGCACCCGAAGATAGCCAAAGCTGGCATTGTTA
Organism: Tropilaelaps mercedesae; assembly: GCA_002081605.1. Taxonomy (NCBI): domain Eukaryota; kingdom Metazoa; phylum Arthropoda; class Arachnida; order Mesostigmata; family Laelapidae; genus Tropilaelaps; species Tropilaelaps mercedesae. The sequence goes on from MNPL01000509.1 coordinate 16,061, forward strand.
TCGACAGGTAACTATGCCAACTTGCAAATATGAAGCAAACTTTCTCACGTAATTCGAGCTGCAATGTAATTAAATGGCACATAATCGAGGGGTATATTTTTTCGATTCAATAATTATAAAATTTCGTGACGCATATACATTTGCAATCCTAAGCATAACGTGACAGCAAAATCAACGTGTCCAACGTATCGGTGTTCAACAGTTGTTGAAATAGTCGGGTCCATCTGGCGGCTTTCATATGATATCGTGCATTTTAGAATCTAAATCCGAGCAGCCTATTTTGCACTTGCCTCCTTTGCAGTCATTTTTTCAGCCCGTCTGCGCCACGTCGACCACCAGAATCCAGCAAAACCGGCAGTTACACATACGCATTGCCCAAACAGCCTTTGTTGTCGCCTTGTACATCCTGCTCGCAACTTGTTCGCCTGGCAGGGAGAGTCATCGGAAGTCGTTAGTCGGTCGTCCCAGGGCGTTGAACCTTGCACTCAACATCCGGAGTTACGATGCAACATCTCGTGTGAAACATCTAAGCCTCTGCACCTTTGGACGAGCCTCATCCGACACTCGTTTTCCGTATGGGCCGACAAGCCGGCCACGTACGGATGCTGCTGATCCACTGCGCAGTCGTGGAGGCGCATATACGACGAAATACGGCGCTCTTCGACCGCAGGAAACTTTAACGGGGACGACTACGCAACAAGGGGGTGGGATTCTAAAGCGCATTTAGCTATTGCGGTCCATCCCAGCGCCTCGCTATTGTCGAGCCCGAGGGCAAAGCCCTCGTGAATACGGCCATGTTCCGCACCTCATGTCATGGTGGCGGCTGCTTTGGCGTGCGCGCCCTCGGGCGATGAGGTGACGATAGAAACGAGCAGCGAATAATACACGGATGGCACACAATTAGAGGAATCAGCAGCAGGCCAGTCGTCCATGAAAGAGACAAACCGAAGGTGGGCAACACGTGTTGCAGTCATTGACAGTGGCTGCCTGTGAAACCTTGCGCTGAAAAGAAATATTTGGACGACGAGAGTTCATGGGAAGGTGCTTATTATATCTGTGCTTTAACGAGTTCTAAGGACGAGATCCTCTTTACGGATAGTGTCAAAACTATGGATGGTGCAATAAATATAGTTGGGGGATTTCTGGCGAGGTTGTTGCAGATAGGAGAAACAGGATATACCGTTACGCGTTAGCAGGAAAAAGTTGAAGCGAAAGTTTTCGCACGCAATAAAGCTCCTAGACACATTAAGCAAGTCTGCCGCTGCATGTTCGCTTAGCGATACAGCGACATAGCATGCCGCCACTTAATACTAAAGCAAGGTGTACAATGATGGCCCCAATCCGGTGTGCAGTCATGAAGAGAGGCTAATAATGACGCCTGAGGCTGAGTGCCGTAGGGAGCAAAGATGATATCCAAAACACAAAATTTTCTCATCTAATATCTAGTTTCATATTCGTAACATATAAGCCTTGCTGTGCTTTTCTTCCACAGTGTCATAGGGTCATGTTTAAACAGAAAGCCGTGCAGTTTTCGGTGCTCACGAGCTTTACCGCCCTACTTGTGACTATACCTTGTTGGGCGGTACCGTCGGCCATACTGCAATGATCCACAGTATGAAGAGCTTCGCCTCAGACTCTCTGATGAGTCCGTTGCGTCGAGAGAACGATTGTCTCATTTCGTGCCCGCCGCGTAAAAACTAACAAGTGGGTTTGTTTCTTCAAGATCGGCAGCATCCGGTGCTTTTAAGAATGTGAAGCGCTTCTTTGAGGAGAGTGGTGTTACACATGTTGACAGATGTACGGGATTGTTAATGTTGCTGAAGGTCTCAGAACTGCACAAGTAACTAGAACATGCGTACGGGTACCCAGCTAGTCGACGCATTCAATCGCCTCTTGATAGTTATTTTAGCAATTTTCCAATGAATGGGCGGTCAACTTACAGCACTCTATCGTTCCTGGCGAAGTATTGTTGTTAGATGTGTCTAGCTATGAAGGCGACATTGGAGCGACCAAGAAAAGCCAACTAAGAGCTACACAGGCTACGAAAGGTCGCAACACGGTGGTGATCCAGTAATATAGTTAAGCTTGTGGAATGTAACCCTAACTAATGAGAATAGTGTGATTCTACTTCAAGCGAAATAAATCGTCTTAGGATATAGAGACATGAATTAACATGCGAGTTAAATCTTTCAAGGGCGGATCTGATGAAGATCTTCGTGTGTGCAGGTGTATGTAATTATTGTAAATTTCTGTAAGAACCGCACAAGGCAACGTTCAAGGAGGGGCTTAATATCACTGAGGTGGTGGGGTTAGTTACGCTTGGATGTAGTATTGCTATTGTATATCAAAACACTCTCCTGAAAATATTACCAACTTGTTGTGAAATCGTTTAGTCAAACTTACTTTCATGCAATGATTAGTACTTCAGATTTTCATCCTAGTGCTATAATGAAAACACTTATTTTTGCTGTCGAGCAATAAGAGAGCGTCAATCTAATCAACCGTGCTCACCCTGTCATGCTAAGCCTTACTGTTTTGTATGAGCCTAAAATTATAGCCTCTGTAATATAAAGACTGCGTTGGAAGAGGTTTTAGGTGAGCTGGCTGAATTGGTAAGGCGTACGATGTTTTGACAGCATTTCGTATGAGTACTAATCTCAGTGTGAATATCGTGCTTGTTCAATTATAGTTTGTTCTTTAGCCGTTTGGTGTATATTTAATAGCTTACTCAACTGATCAGAACCTGAAAACTTAAAAACCTTAAACCTTAAAAATAATTCGTGTACCTATAAATATAACAATCTACTAATAGTCCGCAAGTCGTGTGCTATTTTAATAGCAAATTGCACTATTGCTGCATTATATCTGGCGTTTTCGCACGAATCGGAAAGCAGAGCCTATTTCAGGAAACGGGCCATGTACTTGTTTATGAACTTCTTTACCGCTCAGTACTGCTACTCGTAACGCAACGGCACTCTTTGACGTCACGAGACGGTGAAATTGAGGTATCAAGTTTTTTCGCGAGATGTATCTTATACAAGGGGCTTCACTGACATATATTGACCACTATGCCTTGTGCATTTGAAATAAGCTGCATTCTAATACGAGCTTACACGAAGTTTAACCGCTACGCATACAAGAAGGTGACCAAACAATTCTAAAAGAAAGCGTTCGATGTTGTCGTATACGAAAAGCACGTGGTCATCATTGCTCACTTGTTTATAACTAGTTTTAAGCTAGCAGGATGACAACAAGAAAGCTAGAAAAGGGCGGACCCGTCGCCTGCTATCATTGAGAACAGAAGAACAACAAAAACTAGTAGCAGTCGTAATATTAATAATAGTAATAGCGTGAAGAGGCAACACTTAGAAAGCAGAATTATAGTAAGTTTAATCAATTGAGTGAAAGTAGAACGAAAGATAAGCGGTTACTTTCTGCAATCGAGCCACATCTTGTAGTATAATCTACGTTACTTCAAATGTTTTACAATAAAAATGTCCGTGCCAAAATACCGGTTGTCAAATAGGGTCCAATTAAAGAAATTCGAATTAAAGAAAAAGAGTCGCCATTTCCTTCCGTTGGTTTTTACGACTGAGTGAGTCAATGCACGATTAGAAATAGGCATCGACGAGCCAGAAGATCTCCGCTTGGCGTCAGCTGCATGCAACTGTGTGACATATTCTGCTAGTTTTATTATTGATTGCAATAGCATAGTTCTATTTAATGAGTGCGTCCTTTCGTAGACACATGAATAGCATGCGGGATTTGTTTATTTTTTTTTTTTTAATTATATTCTCCGTTGTCCAGCAAAGTAAACACAAGTTAATGATGCACGCATGCTTTCAACTATGCATGAGTCCGTAAGTCTCGTGGCTGTTGTTGACGTAGCTCAACCTTTAATTCGTTAGACGTCACGTTCTGGGCCTTACTTTTGTTATTACTCGAGTTTGCCTGTCAAATCCGTATCGAGGCGTCTCTTTCGATTTAATACGTGCAGTTTGTTAAGTAACACTGCCCCTTGGGAAGGTGATAGATCTATCACCTACCCTATGGTAGGTGATATATAGTCGATATTTAGCATTGTAATCGGCCTTTCTATCTATTTTGGCGTGAGCGGCGACTGGTTCAAAAATGTTCGCTTTCTGAGGCCCGATGTAATCCCAATGGAGGCATATGTAAGAAAAATTGTCGTTAAAAAATTTTTCATGTGATTAAAGAACAGCAGTTCATGCATCATACGCGATAGCCTGATCAATCGTGTGGGTATTTTCTCGAATACTTCACAAAACAAATTTTGAGCCGTCGATATTTATGCTTTAAATAACGAACATTTTTTAAATACCGTCCCAAAACGTTGTGTTTATTTTGAAGCTTGCAATCCAATAAATGCGCGGTTTTTTAATGAAACTTTACACATGCTTTTTACTCGTGTGGGTGTTATACCGTTTCAAACATTGATATAAATACGAAAATTGTAATCGATATCAATTAAATGTCAAACAATTGTGCAAAAGTGCTACAACCTTGCAAAAAATATTCGGAAAAATCTTAACCACGAATCATTTTATAAATATGTAAAGTTTTTATGCAACATTGAAACACTCTTTACCTATATGGTTAGCTTGCTAATAGTTAGTTTATAATATTTTAAAGTGATATATTTTTAGAGTTTCTGGAACACAGCATAGCTCCGTTGAATCTCCGTCTCTCTCTAAATTGTCACGTGCGCTGATTTTTACGACCTCGTTTGTGCATCTAGCGTAACGTAGCTGCAAATTAATTACGAGTAGCGCTCTATACAAAGCCGCTTGCTACGTCCTTCTGTCTAGATTACGCGCCTAAACTGTGACAAGAGTTTTTTCTGGATAAAATGCTTATGCTGGCATTTTTAGCTGGACTAAACCCCTATTCCGGTAGCCATATTGTTGTGATGTTTATCTGAATAAACGTAGTCCTTCTCTTTACAAACGGAGTCGCTAGGGAGTTGATGGTCTTTTGAGTTTTAGTAGATGAGGAACACTTGTGGTCTCTTAACAATGCTTACTTCTGAGCACAAATCAAAATTTTTTACAGGAAGCATTTTCCAGCGCAATGGAAACGATCCAATCAATTTATCTTTCTTGAATTAGTTAAACTGAATAGTGATTTTGAAGTTAATTTTGTAGGGTCGAGAGTTTCAAGTCTAGGAATAAGCTACGTAACCTTTGATAGTTGCCCTGGCCCTGAAACACATCTTTTTTTAATTGTTTTTTGCCTGACCATTTGTGAATATTGCTTCTGGAGAATCGGGGGGAAATCTAATTTTCCGTCATACTAAGAATACATAGTATAGCACGACTTTAGACATCTAAGTTCGGGTTCCGCTTGCGGCAACCGTGTGGGCGATGTAAGAAGACTCATACTGTGACGCAACTCTTTGCAGTGGTCATTAGTGCACTATAATTGAGGACAGATCCATAGCTTGCTTGGTTGTTTACCACTTGCATCGATGGTGCGTCTACAGCGATGCCGGCGTTTTTACAACCCCTAATGGATGTAAGTTGGTGGTAGAGGCAGATCTCGTATGACAAAACGGCCAGCTTCAGCATGCAGCCTGTGCGAGCGTGTCATCTTTGTAGGGAGTTTCTTCCCTTCTTCTCCCCTCGGCAGCGTTCGTCCCAATCGTGCCAGGCCAAGTCAGCCCTGCCAGGCTGTGACTCAGGAGCACCGTCAGGCACCGACTAGCCAGAAGGCGATGCTCCCCAAATCGGGCCTCCATGATGACAAATTAATAGCACACCGAGACCCACGACGGCACGAGTAGCAAACCGCCGAAAAAGCAGCATTTCGAAGGAACTCGGCGAGGCGCTGAGTGAGGCGAACGCTCGGGCACGCGAATCGCACAGCCGGGAACGGAGTGCAGGAGCGTCTGCAGTTGTAGGGTAGTTCAGAAAACCGTACTGTTAAGTATGCTGTGTCAGCTAGAGGAAGAACCGCGCTCGTCCATTACTGACGACGCCGGGCCGAGAGCAAATTGCTTGCAGATTGCTGGTTAGATCGAATACGGGTTGAAGGGGTAGGTGGGATTTGAATGAGACTGAGAGCTGCACAGTTGAGGCGCCAGCACCAACCGATGGGTTTGTGTGAAACACTGCAAGAGGATAGGGGGACCGCCGATGAAGATGGAACATCCGATTGGAATCCCTATGGAACAGGAACTTCTTGACCCTCCCGCTAAAACTCTATATGCTGTTGGTTGATCAAATTTTTGTTTCTCTACTTTGTTCCTCAAAAAAGCTGAGCTAAGTTTTTTCAGTAAAAGAGTTTGAAAAGAATAACAATATTGATAGCGGATTTTATTATGCTAGTGAAAAGCAATCTGCTATATTCTTGTTGAGTAGTATAGATTCTAAACATTAGATGCCTCGCATATATCGTGTTTGCAGCACGAATACGTGTTTCATTGGTTTCCTACGGAAGGTATTTCAATTCCACATCGTTCCGCTTATTTTTAAGATTTAATGCAATCAGTCTTTTCAATCAACGAAACTTCAACAAAAGAGAATACAACTGTCACCTTAAACAAGTTTCTAAACTTTCTTTCAGCCAAAGGTCCAATAATTTCTATATTGAGCAATTGTAGAAATTACATCTTTCTTATTTACTGTGAAAGGCGCGACTTAATACTCTTCTATTTACTTTACTTTCCTCCTTATATTTACTTAGGTTTTCAATATTCCATTCGACCGTTGTCGAAAGCAAGACAACTGATCACTAGCACCATGTGGGGTTAGGAGACATTTGGCATCTGGTGGAAAGCGCGTCGCATTGCATAGCATTTGGGAAGACAGCGGAAAGCCACCAATGTCTACTGATGGCTGCAATGGAAGCGCAATGCATCTGCAGTGGGTTGTCGCGGCTGAGCAAACGAGTTTGCTATGTAAATATTTTGTTGCCGTTGTTGATGTCGTAGTTGGATCAGTGCTAAAGTGCGGGAGGACGGAATGGACCCAGGGCCACGGATGGACACTTACGTCGTCCCTCTTATGGAGAGGGCTGTGCTGCGTTTGGCGACAGACGGTTTGGTTGGCCTGATTCGGTCGCTATTACGGAGTGGCCATAATCGCACGCGAGGACAAAAATTGCCTTGAAAAATATCTGACGAACAGGCAGCGGATCTGCTTGTGACAAAACTCGGAATGGTTGGCTGAACGTATGAGCAAAATGGAAATACATTAAAGACAACGTCGACAGTTGGTCCATACATCTATGGGCGTACATTCAAAACAATCTTCTTCTATTTTGTTTAACTGTTTGGCGGTCTCACATTTTGCTAAATGCTGGGACAGTAATCATCGCCAGGTTCTGTACAACAGAAGTTGTACGAAATTCATACACATACACACACATATATATAGATATATATTTATATGCTGCATATATATGCATATATAAACCGGCTGGGCAACCGCCACGAAAATATATACATACGTATATGTTGAAGATGGACTGACGTGATTTTTTGGTACCTACCAGTTAGATTATTGTGCTGGAAGTTTCTTTGTGTGTCCAAATAAAAAATGCTGTTCCACGAAAGTTTAACGGCCGCTTTTCTAATATTGTACACCATTTTGGTAAGTGGTCATTCACTGGTATTTCCTGTACCCCGCTGCTACTGACGCCACCGTGGTCTTCGATTCGAATAACAGATGGACGAAGGCAGCGTTTAAAACAGATGGCTACATTCATTGCTTGAATATAATTTCCGCTAACTTCCGTCTGCACAAGCGAATTTAGGGAATAGCCGTGCCAGGAACTGACGGCCGGAGAAGCGTTGGCTCGCCACGACCGGTAGACATACGTGCATCGATTGTTTCGTCTCGATGTATTTGTATTTTTCTTTACGCATGTCTCGGATAGCATAAACAATGCTTCGAGTCCGGCGGTAGCCAAAAACAAGCATACCGTTGTGCATTGTACGGTGCCGCCTGTCGTTCTCGTAGTGGGCATGTTGTGCAAAAAGAATGCTTCTAAAGCTAGCTATCATCCAAGGAGATCGGAGGTCGCTTCTACCACATGTACTGGCGACTAGAATTGTAGTTTGTAATCGTTAGATAAGATGTATAGCCACAATCGACGAAATGTTAGGCCTTCTCTTGCTAATTAACAGGTACAGCATATTATTCGCTACAGAAAGAATGAGTATTTCCATTTTGGCGGCAAATTAATCATTTACATACGCTATACGATTCGTCTAGGTTACCTACATGTCGCTTTACTTTTACGCCTACCGATGATGAATTTGGCTCTTTTCCTTGATGTCGTAATGTATTTAGAGGCCTGCTCACACTATAATCTTAGTAATAATCGTATTTAAGAGTCAGGCAAGACTATGCGTGACAACACACCCAAGGAATTTATAACTAAAGGACTCGAAGGATCTTTTGCTAATGATTTGGAAGTCTCCAAGCCAGCCTTTCTGTGTGGTATTAAGGTTGGGAGCTTTCGATACAAGAATATCATGGTTGCAAGACCAACCATGGAAAGGTTAGCGAAGTAGACTTCACATAATAATGATTTAAAAATGCAACTTAGTGCCACATTCCAAATCATAATTCAGTGCGCTTATTATAACCCGTTGTATAGTGTACACTGAATCTTAAAAACGAAGCTTTTTCAGGTAGCAGTACTCATACTTGAGCATGTCAAAGGATGCACCTACTAGATTTTCCATAGCCTTAATTGCAATTAGCCTACTACGATTAGAGCTAAAAAGTGAAGACAGACAGTTAGGCAGTCAAGCGAGAATTCACTATATAAGAATTAAAGAATAAGTGTTCTTCTCTATGTGGGAAATATATGCTCATTGCCTCTACTCAAGGTGAAGCGGAAACAGTGTCTACTAGCACTAAGTCGGTACGTTCATCTAAACGGTATGATTTTGATTATACATTTACGTACAGCGCAGATTTGCACGATGAATGTTTCATAGCCCCTAAAATAGATTTCCAACATGTATTACTTATTCTTCAGGCGACTCTTATACCACATGGATAACTTTTGAAGGCGAATGGCAAGTTTATGAATAATCAGCTCAGTAGAGAGACGCAGTATACGTATATGTAAATGTGAAACTAATGAAGTCCATATATGATAGTATTAATATCCAAATAATTTGGTTTACACAAAGAAATTTAAAGTTTCTGCTTTCTGACGGAAACCAGATTACTTACAGGCTCACCTAGCTCGGTGAAAACAATTAGAGAAAATAATCTAACAAAATTCTGTGAGTTTCATTATTAAAAAAGGTGCGAGGCACTGGCAGATATTGTAGAGCGCGGTAGAGATACGGTATGATTCCAGTATTTGTGGCAAATATTATACCGTAAATACCATATAATGGAAAGGATCCGCAAAGGTTGAAACTATTTCACAACAGTTCCCACAATCTAAACACTCTGCAGAACATTTGCTAACTAATCATCGTTTTTTCTCTTAAGGTTAAATCCTATTTCCAGTTAGAAATTAAACTGACTACGCATAATTGCCAGAAGTATCTGAATTCTGTTCCAGCTAGATTCCAGTTTTCGCACGTTGGCATAATTTGTTTGGGCTCTTTTTCTGCAATCTAGAGTAGTCCCTGCGCAAGAAGTTGAGCTAGCTGGCAGTAGCTTTAAACGATCCCCAAGCAACAATAACAGAATTGCGCAGCTTTAGCTGTAAGTGCAAATTTATCGCGGAGTAAACTACCAGCGCATAGGGGTGAAACGGGTGGCGCTTTGGATGGTTACTATTTCCCGGCGTTCCTAAGCAAAGGGCAGTGGTGCAGGCGCAGAGACTTTCGGGATCTAAAAGATCAGCCACCGGAATTTGAGCAAAGGCCTGGTTGTTAATTTGCCCTTCATCTTTATTATTAGTTCATTATTTATCCGTGAACGTGAATATTTCATTCAGAAATGAAAACCGCTTGTTTCGAAAGTAGTCTATGCTAGCTCGCGCTGTACCGGCGCAGATGTGTTTAAGTCTGATGGACTGAGCTTGGCTGGGCATAAAAAAGTAGAGACTTGCTGCTACGTCAGTATATGCGCACACCAATTGGTGAGGCTGAGGTGGGTCCAATGACAAGGTGCGCAAATGACGGCGAAGGACGAAGAACGTTTTAGCTAGCTTAGACCGGGTCCTCGGCCATTCACCCGTAGAACTGTCCAAAGAAGTAGTTTCGGAAGTAGTTTTTTCCGTAAGAAAACTCACTTCAGTATTAACGTCCACCGAAGTGCTATGCTTGTTTTGCCTGGTTTGGCTTCTTGTAAAATATGTCATTTGGACGATGTCATTAATAGTTGTCAATTTATTAAATGCATAACGGATATTCGCTTTAGTGCGAAAGCTTTGTAGATTTTTTTGCAGAATCACTTTTATTAATTTTATCACAAATCTTTATATAACATTTATTAACACATTTCCTTTGGTTGGATCAGTAATTTTCGATAACACTCTGTATGGAACGGTGCGGACTCATGCCTGCTTGATTATACACGATATGTTTGCTTAGGTGAAGAAGTGTTACACATCGGAATGGTTTTACGTTTCATCTGTTTGAATTTTCTTTAGTTGCCTTTCTTGCAAAATTAAGAAAAAAATAAGCGTTGGTAATTTGTCGAAAAATCGTTCTGCAATTGCAAAAAATAGGCCAGGTATCCGATATAAATTCTGTGCTCTTTTGTTTTGTGGTCCATGTATATGTATGAAGGAAAATCATCTTTATATGATTTCTCCACAGTAAATGTAATTCATATCGTTCGTGTGTCATTTTATCATACGCCATACTAAGGAAGATACATTGTAAAATTTTTCGTCGTCGCACGTTTGGAAAATATCGATTGCACGGCTAAATGTTTATTGTATACGTCTGCTAAGGAAAGTTGTATTGGTAACGTCGTAGGGAACATAAAGCATCATTCCAATCAATCAAGAGGGTCACTGCAGGAACCAAGATATTGCAGCCGTGTCAGCAGATCGTTAGAACGTGATTATGCCGGAATAACACTTCCCTTTTTCCTATATCTCTCTCCCTAACCAGTTGTTGTTGTGGATGTTCCTCTTGCCTTGTGATAGAAATTGTGTTGTACATAAGTGCGCCTTATTGCCTGACAAACATAGGGCTTGTAGGCAGATTGCTCTTGATATCGGCGCCTTGACCTGGCGGCCCTAGCGGCCTTCTGTTCCGTTTTCGATGATTAGCAGTTGCGTATCTACTAACGAATTATTGAGGTCAGCACTTAATCGAAACAAATGAGCTATTCCCAGGGCGAGTGACTACAGATATCACGGTGTTTGTCTCTTCATCCCGTTATATTAACAGGCGTCCTTTGGAGAGAGAACCAGGTCATGAGATTTTCAAGTATTCTTCTGTTTAGCTTATTATTTGGTTGTTAGCAACCTTGGACTCAACTTAACACGCTAGCACGTCAAAAAAACTGATGCTAGGTAATTAATCGATAAACCCATTAAATGTATTTTACCTATCTATCTGTTTTCGACCGCCTATGCCTACAAGTGCAGTAGAGTGACAAAATTTAACAACAGATGTAACGAGCAAGCACAAGATAATTACCTGCACTTCACATACAATCCACAGCAAAAACCGATAACATCGTTTCAGTGTCTCGTTTAGTCAACATGTTAAACTCACATTTAATGGTACAAAGTTTTCCAATGCAAGGCAATGTGTGTGAAACTACTAACCGTGGTCCAATCGTATTTTTGACGAAAATTTTGGATCTGTTTTATGGAGGCTTGAATAATGGACTAAAAAGTTAGCTACGCTGTCAAATATAATTCGGAGTCTGTTCGAGGTAGATGACTACGAATGTCACGTTGTGCTGTGAATATAATGATTCTTCGACTTGACACCCAGAAAACTAGACATCTTCCTTCGAGTACTCTTTTACGAACTATGTCCTCTAATAAATGGTTAGTTTGGTAATTGTAATGTTGAAAGATAATCTGATCATAGGGCATCGATCTGTACGGAATGTAGCTCAAACTAGTGTTATAAAATATAATCAAGGAATTTCAATTAAATTGCACTTTTTTGATTTCCTTTTTTTAATTCATCCGTTTGATGCAATGCAAAGTCGATTTTGTTAGAAATTCCCAAGAAGCTGTACGGATTTGAGACAAATTGTAATTTTCGTAGGTTACAATGTTGTTGAAGCACATTATCTGCATACTTTACGTTAATAAGGATACCAATGTTTACGAAGGAGTAGATCAGGTAGTAAAATATTTACCAGCGGTAAAATGTGTCAGATTATTTACATAGCAGACCCAGCCGCATATCTCTGAAATCACATAACGGCGAGTGTATTTTCATCGATAAATAAATATATTGAAAACGCTATGATAGCTTTTTTCGGCAATGCGGCTTACCATTCTTCGGCGTATCTAGGATTTCAGATTTTACTAGATAAATTATGCCACTAACCTGCATTCTGCATCGACTTCAGATGTATGTTCTGATACAGTGGTGGTTAAATTCTACAGCTCTTCTGCGTTTCAATAGCAGTCTTATGTGGTCCCTTCCGTCCGAATAGATATGTTAACAGGCGGCAATTTTTTAAAGTCGGTTGTGTAAGGTGCCCAGTCATATTGCCAGCACTCATCAGAGTCCGTCAGAAATTCTGCGTAAACGCCCATCATCTTCATATGCTTTATAGATGATGTAGTGAACGCGGTTCGCGGAACCCCTACCATTTATGCGAACGACACCTCTCCAATATGCGGGCAAATCGGCAGAAAAATTTTAACAAAACACGACACTTGAAATTCTAGGATAAATCTTCTATTGCTAAAAAGATATAAACCAATATTAGGTTAATGGCTCTATTTACAAACGTCGTGACACATTCGGGAAGCAGATCACGTAGCGCAGCTCGTGCCGAAGAACCTGCATCTTTATTAAACTTGGGCGGTAAGGAAATCTAATAAGGTATCCTACAATATCAAGGCCATTGGTACATATGAGGGTTTCAAACAAAGGTATTTTTATCTCTATCCAACCTTACCCTAAGGTTGATTTAGTGGGACAGCAATAAGAACTCCATAAAAAACGAGCAGCCGACCTCAACATTCTATTACTTTTTTGCTAATGGTCTAAATATCGGGTACACCTAGGCAAATGACATTCACTAATGCATACGCAACACGCAACAATTCATGCCGGTCTACATTCAAAACAATTACAAAAAATAGAATTTTTCGATGCACTTGAAAAAATACGTTAATAGAGATTCGCTAGTTGCTTTCTGCCTGTGGATATGAGGGTTTAGCATAATGATGAGGCAGTAGCAGGCTCCATCGTACAGACCCAAGACCTCATGACTAACGCTGTGAGCGTAGTAACAGTTACAGGAATTCATACATAAAAGTGCATAATCCAGCAGTAGACCTGTGGTTGGCTTATGAACTCCTCTAAACCGACCCGATGGATTTGTCTCAGATCCATCTTTCACGCTGCTGGTTGCACGAGGCTACGAAATGTCCGTATTGACGGTGGAAAAAACATCGAATACTTGCAAAAAGTACGTACTATCGTTGAAATGTAGAGGAATCAGATCCGAGGTAGCTTGACAAGTCTAAGGGAGAAAAGACGGATGACTTGAAGTAAATCCTGCCTATCTATGCGTAACGGTGGTGTACTGAGGCAAGCAGGAAAACTACGCCCACGCACCCACCCATCGCTACCGTTCACATCAGCCAGCTACCGCAGTTTCCATCTTGCATTTTGAGTTAAACAGTGCTTGGGTTTCCTTTGAGGAAAAGTCTTTACGCGTCCTGAAAAGGGTCATTTCACTACCGGTTCACTTCCTAGTGCCTGTAGTTCGCCTCAGTGAGAAAATATGTGCTCTTCGGCGTCGACCCAGGAGTCTGGTTTCATTCATGATAGGTAATGAGGGAGCGATGTGATCAAAACAAGTACCAGTGGGTGCGTATGAAGTGTTTGATGTCAAACAAGTTGCGCGTGTGGGCAGTAGTTCAAATAATAAATATAGGAAGCCATCCATCGCGACGTACCACTGTGGCGCGGCTGCGTCAGATTATTTGGCTCCTATGTGTTAAAGCCATTTTTTGGTGCGAACCTACGACCTAGTTCTATTCGACCCCCGCTTTATTGCTCATCCAATTATATTAAGCAAAGCTCAACTTTTTTGCGGGTTCTTTGTGGATGATTTGTGGATTTCCCATTTACCTTGTTTTTATACTTTATACTATATATAGGAAAGTAGTGTCTGATAAGGACAGAAGGAGTCCTATACCGTCTGCACTTAAAAAATTGTGACTTAAATACTGGCGATATTGTTCTTGTTTTAGAGCTCGCCATCAGCACTTCACGTCTTAACGGTATTCTTTGAAGATAAGCGGAAAAACCAAGGTAGCTTAGAATAGAGTTCACAGTTGATGGAAAGCAGGACATGGAATTCAATTATAAATCGGGGAAGGTAGGGCAGTTGTTCGTGCGTTAAATCAGCCTGTTTACCAGAGCAGCGAAGCTTGTTATATACAAGTGGGTGTACCTTTGGGACCTCACTTATGACCACGAACGCTGAATTACACTAGAAAAAGTATGGTTTCCGGTAAAAATAGTTGACCTTACTAGGTTTGAATACATTGAGAACACAGTCATATAAGTGTAATTGGACCCAAAACTATTGTTTTTCATGCTGAAAAACCTCAACTCCGGTTTTTAAGTATGCATGTTGACTGCCATATGAAAGACAGACATGACAGATTCCAAAGTTTCATCTTCAAAGAGAAGTTCCAGACAATTATTTGAAATAAGACGTAATAATTATGCTTAACATCTATCTCGGACACGCTTTCGGATTCCTCCAAGGAATGGTTGTAACAAGTACTCGGATGATTCAAAACTTATTTTTAAACCTGCTCGCCCTACGAGCCGGACAGAAATGTAGATTTTCAAGGCGAATTAAAAAAATGAATGCTCTAATCTGCTCTTTCTAGTCAAGCACTTAAGAGTGTTTGCCTTTTCCTAACCCGCGTGTTCTGTTGTTCTATTGTTTGTTGTGTATAGCTACTCGAAAGATTCGATCGCGATCCATCATATTCCTAACGCTCTCCCAATGATTGAATTTATTTTGTGCCACTTCCCGGGGTTCTTTTGTACGATTTCGCGATATCTCTTTTGTTACTGAACCATTTGTACTATTGTTATAAGCCAATATCATGTCGATCAAACCACTATATAATATCTTGGTTTAACGGACATAATACGTAATATTTCATCTGTCTTTGGAATGGTTTTTTGTGAGTGCAACTGGCGGCAGGCGCAATATGCCCTAATGATACGCGTAAACCTTTTTTGCGAAATTTTCGGTCACCGCTGCATAGTGGGTGGAATATGAGCGCTTAATTCCGGAGGAAACTGCTCGCTTAGGGTTTAGCTGCTAGAAAGTGTCTTCAGAGCTGACGAGTAACTCTCTCTCTGCATACCAATCAGGCAGTAATGGGCTAATATATATATATATATAATATGTTGTATTTGCTTTCCTAGGCTCTGTGTTTAATATTCCTTCTGTAGTCTATATTGAACATTAATAGCTAAATCGCATAGGGATTAGATTGTGTGAGCCGTTCAGATGGGTTAAGTGCTACTCCAGATAGCTTCTACGTCCGTTTGTACACAGGTTAGCGTCTTTATTATTCTCCAAGCGCATACCCCAATACATGCCCCCATGAGTTCTAGTTGCATTTCAGTGGACTACATGGCGATTAGACATCAAACCTGAACCGATCATTGGCAACACTTTCTGTTTAAACAAGTCTATCTATCGGCATATTGATAATCCACAACAAGCAAGTATAAACTCATCGACTGTCACACTGTGAATTGCGAACTCTTCCGAGTTGAATGCAATACATGTTGAGTAAGTGCCCGGATGTTTTTGAGGTATGCCTACGTGCGTAGAATGTAATGTACGTTTAATCCTCGCAGATCGTCTTGTCGTGCGCAATTCAGGTTCCCTTGCATTAGGGGTATTGCCCACTTTTTTCACCCTCGCCTTTTATGGCGTACTGCAAAGATAGTGGGTATTTTCAGGATCGATTTAGGAAGGTATATGCACACACATACACACACTCTATAGTTATCAATGAAAAGGCTGGTGGGATTGGCAGGTGCCTTGGTGGGGCGTGTGGGATTTGATGTCTTCAATTATAGTTCTGAGAGTACCTGCGGGAGAAGTCGGCCATCCATCCATTACTTCACTAATACGGCCTGCGTCAAGTGGGGACGAGCTAACCCGACTCAACGAAATACCGAAATGTATTCTCTCAGGACGGCCTAGCGACACATGATTCACCTTGATCTAGGAACTCACTGCAAACTAGAGAAATGGAGACAACGGGTGCCGCTATATTCTTGTGGGGATGTCTTCAAAAGTTAACTCTGACACACCTGCGAAAGGCTTTCGTTCGGGCACAACTTTCGATGAAGCTCGCAGTCTACACGAAGGTGATACCTTGGGCTTTTGAAAATACGATGAGATGGCGAATGGTAGTCGATCTACGATGTTAAGCGGACAACTGTATAGGGCATCTCCGGTAATTTCCGTCCTTCTCGAATGTAATAAACACTTCGTTCGCCAGATGTTCTCAAATAATACAGATGAATTGATCTCGTTCGACAGGTGTTCCAGTCAGGTATTAATTTTACATTTTTGTGAATCTATATTATACTCAAGAAGAACAAACCGAATGCCTAACAACTTGCTGACGGCGAAGATCATTGTATATGAAAATGGCGCGTCTCTCAACATGATAAAAACCATTTATTCAATCAATGCTTTTATGCGTTTTCATTATGTTCTTTCACTAGAGTCGCCCTCGCTAACCTATTTGTCGCGGTACGAACAGAGAAACGTCCGGACTCGAGGAATCGATGGCATTGACTGACGAAACGGAAATGCCGACGAACGTATCGATTCGCTTTCATTAAGACCGAAGCAGAAATTCTTAGTGGAAGAGTTTGCCTCAGCAAAAACTCGTTGTCTCTGGGTTATTTCTACGAGGTTTGTCAACGCCTTTTTTACTACTAAATTATTTTTGGCTATCAGGTTTAACACATAGTTGTACCTGACCTGTACTTACCCATTCTATACTGTAATCCAAGTCAATCGCTGAAATACTTTCATTACTTTCATACACTTTCATTGGCTTTAATTTTGTCCACACTGTGCATACGAACTACATTATTAAAGATGATAGGGTGACAAATTGATGTGGAGCTCAAAAAAATTGTGATGATAGTGATTCTATTTGCTTTACGAAGCCTCAGTTGGTATACTTGTTTCAATGAGATTTGTTCAAAACAACAAAATGTGAATACGATTAATACCCGCGTATTGGCGACATATTATCTAAATCGACCGTGGTTTCTCTAAAAAAAAAGCTTTTTTTAGAAAGAGGCAAAGCTTTTTTATGCCTGTCGAAATGCCAAAAGTGGACATCTCTCTCTCATCATGTCTTTGCATATCCTGAATTACTGGCTACATTCGAACATTTTTAAAGCTATTTGCGTACGTCAATGATACGCAAGACAGCAAAAAGGTTTAAAATACTTCCTTTTTTTTGGTCTAGCCTTTTGCACTAGTTAGATGTACTAGATAGTTACGCATATATAAACTTACTTCACCTAACACGTACATTACAACAAAAGAAATTTGTTCATTGGAGATACGTAACATTTTATTAGAAATTCTCTTATTTCTTTTCTCCAATTAGAGATGATGACAATAGATATATTTCTCGTTTGTTCCTACATTTCTTTGTTGTCCTATTCGATATTACCATCGCTTAGTCTTCTCTATTCACCGTTTATGTATAGAATATTTACGTAATGCTACTGTTTCGTTTATAACTGGAAGCTTTGTTTCGACACAGCATAGCATACGTTGATCTTCGTGGCGATTCTGCTCAGGTCACTGAAGGCGTAATTCATTAGGCCGGTTGAAGTCTGTTAAGTAACGGCACACTTTACCTTGAAGTCATAATCTAGAAGTTTTTCAAGCACGCCTTTTGTTCGTCTCAATTGCTAGAGTTGCTTCTTTAAAACGTCGATATCACGCGAAAGAGCAGAAATGTTACGTCTAGGGTACACATGTCATCATCCACTGTCGTATGTGGATGTTTCGTACGTGACGCTTGCCAGTCCTGGGCGAGCGTTCGACGAGCGCGTATGAACGCGCCTTGGTAGATCGACTATTCAAGCCGATATTACGGGTATCTGCGTAGGGCTCCAGATACGCCTCTGAATTGGCTTTTAGAGGGCTTCGAAGCGTGTAGATTACGCAGAAACGACTTCTAGGCTGGGTTCATCGTTGATGGGGTGGCCTCTGTTAGAAGCCAGTGGACCTTAAACTGCCAGCCGGTTCAACACCTTCCACTACACGGCGATATTTTCATCGACTCGTTAGTCGCCGATCAGTCCTGTCGTGTCTCAAACACTGCCGATGATTTTATATTCTTTGTTCTCGCTCGCGCACGAACGTATACCCGCTTTCCACGCTTAAATAAGCCTGCAATATCGCGGATATCGAATCAGCAGTGCGTGATGGCACGAGCTCAGAAGGTCTTGACATTTCCCTCAAAGGATCTTCGGGTGAGCGCACAGACAGCGGCGAGGGCCAATGTTGCGTATGTACAGTACGCATTAATGTTCCGTAGTAACTGAAATTTTTCATTTTCTCACTATTTCCTACGCGTAGCAGCATGCTACACCAACATGTGTATTCTGCAAGGATGTGCTACCATGGCCGCAAAGAGAATCGAGTATAATCGGATGCATTCTCAGGGGTCATTGTGATGCCAAGAGCATATGCAGTAGTGCACGCAAATGCTAGCTATTGCAAGTTCAATAGGTCTTCTTCGCTGTCAAGTATGAAAGTTATTTTTTAAACGAACGGCATCTGTCCATGCTGAATTCAACTGACACGCAACTCTGTAGCAGAAACAGACCTAAGTTGCATTACGCTCAAGAGAACGCTTCTGCTCTTCTTAGATCTCTTCCCCGTGAAGCTAAGCGAGCGCAACCCGCCATGCCATTGAATAAGGAATGTTGAAAATATAGTAGATAAAATAAAACTATCTCAAAGATATTTGCACAGAAGTTTACACTAAGAAATGTACAGAATGTACATGATATTAGAAACACAGCCGTAGCCAAGATCATACGGTATAGACAATTACTTCAAGATGAATTTATCTATGATCAAAACTTCCAGCTCTATTCCGCAGAATTGTGGTAAATCATACGATGTATTGCAATGAAGGTGTAGACAGCGCAGCAATGCCGTTAAGTAGTTTAGATTATTTTTGCTTGTTGCTCTTAATGTTTTATTTTCCAGAGCTCCATTACCTGGAAAGCGAGTAAGGCCATTATGAACAACATGTGTGCTTTGTCTGTTTTTATCCAGCAATTTATTTTTATGTTTCAACCCTATTGCCCCTACTCATGGTTTTTCCTAAAGTTCGGTTTATTTGGAAATACAGCATTCATACTCATGATATATATATATATATATATATATATATATATAT
>MNPL01000510.1:0-19119 GCA_002081605.1 Tropilaelaps mercedesae
AGTAAAGCTTGAGAACATTCTATTGAAACTTAAGGATATTCCAGTGAAGCTTAAGGACATTCCAGTGAAACTTAAGGATACTCTAGTGAAGTTCAAGGATACTCTAGTGAAGCTTGAGGACACCTCAGTGAAACTTAAGGATATTTTAGTGAAACTTGAGGATATTTCAGTGAAACTTAAGGATCCTCTAGTGAAACTTAAAGACACTCCAGAGATGCTTGAGGACACTCCAGAGAAGCTTGAGGACACTCCAGAAAAGCTTGAGGACACTCCAGAAAAGCTTGAGGACACTCCAGAAAATCTTGAGAACACTCCAGTGAAACTAAATGGATACTCCAATGACACTAAATATTCCAGTGAAGACTGAGAGCACTGCAGTGAAGCTTGAGGACACTCCGGTAAAGCCTGAGAACATAGTGAAGCCTAAGGACACTCCAGTGAAGCCCGAGGACACTCCGATGAAGCCCGAGGACAGTAAAATGAAGCCCGAGGACACTCCATTAAAGCCTAAAGACACTCTAGTGAAGCTTGAGGACACTACAGTGAATCTTGAGGACACTCCAATAAAGCTTAAGGACACTCCAGTGAAGCTTTCGGATACTGCAGTGAAGATTCACGGCACTCCAGTGAAGCTTCAGAGCATCGCAATGAATCTCTAGAATACTCCAGTGAACATTGAGGAGATTCCAGTGAAACTTGAGGACACCCCAATGAAACTTTAGGATATTCCAGCGAAGCCTAAGGATATTCCATCGAAACTTGGGGACACTCCAGTGAAACTTAAGGATTTTGAGGGTAATTAGCCACGCCTGTATGCTGTAGATGGATGCGTCGTGTAATGAACACGCCTGCCTGTTGCGAAACATCGGAAAAGGCCAATAGATTTTGCGTCTGTGGATATTGCAATGCTCTTCTGACGTGTTTGGAGCTTCTTTTGCCTTTGCGCCTCACGAGCTGTTTTAGCTCTGCGATTTTGGATCTTTCTTCTGCGATCTTTCTTTATTAAGATACTTATTTGATTATTTGCTGCATTATTTCAACAACTGTGTACGGTCCCAAAAAATAGAACAATATGCGCGTTATGACGGCTTACAAATTTATCAGAAAGGTTATCATCTTCTTATCCACCATTTTCTATTAGCAGTATATTGCAATATGTGTTAAGCTCTCGTTTATTATCATTGCCGCGCACCAAGTACAAGAGCATATCAATATGAAGTGTGCGTAAATAATGTGCGCCAACGTTGGGAAAACAGTGGAGCACATTGCCATTAGGTGCGATAAAATTAGTGCCCACTTCATACGCATTGTGGATATGCTAGGTTTCACAATTAGAGGTTCTGTAATGTGAATTTTATGAAATCGAAATAAAACCAGAGTTATGGTTTATTGCGCCCAAAGAATAAAGGAGACGTGTCAATGGAATGGCAATAATGTTAATAATTCATATAGTAGTAAACATGATGCAAATATTTTAATGATGTAAGTACATATTTGCGATAATAATTATAATAATGTAATGCCGATTAACCTCCTTCGAAATATCATACATATTTTGTATTTGCGAATGCACCGGCGACTAAGTTAATTAACACGGCTGCTATGCACAGTAATTGCTTTCGGCTTCCAAACTGTTGCACGCTATGCAATGACTTGTCTGTCTTTGTGCTTTTGAGCATTTAATAATATATACGATGCATAACATTTAAGAGCAAGAGTAGGCTTTACCTCGTTCGTCTGATGAAGTAATCTGACAAATTATTTTCTCACGTGGTAGCTGGCTTCTCTAGCCGCTCGATCTAATCCGTTTCACTGACACCTCGTGCACGGAGCCTTGGACAGGCCCTGTGATGTGCATTACACACGCCTTGCGCAGGTGAACGAACACTTCAATGGATTGTACGACCCTCAATGCGATTCGTAAAACTGCGGATGACAACAACTCCCAATGACCTCATCACAAGCCGCCGAACGATACCAGATAACTCGCCCTCTCCGTCACATTGGCATGAATTTCATCCCCTAAATAGGATAGCGGCGCAAATACGGTGAGACGCGTCAATGTGTCTGGACTATATCTACTTGAGGACAGCGACAAAGAATACGGTTACCGGCCGCCCATTTGGGCGCCGCTCCGGAGCCAGAACTCGAAGAAGCCGCTAAAAGCAGCTTGCATTGTCACTAGAAATGACCAAACGTCACTAGTCAGCGATTAATGCACACGAAATATGAGCACGAAAGAAGTATTCGACGAGAGGCTATATCGTCGAGAACAATAATGCGATTTCTAATACAGATAGCTATACCTAACACTTTCTTGTTCACTCGATGCTTTGAATATGAAGTCCAAGTGCTGCTATGCTGATTTTACTGTAATCACTAAGTGTATTTCAAACATTTTAGGCTCCATCGAGTTGTAAGGCATCGACTTAATTTCATGACAGCTGACTAGTTATTTATATAAAGCAACCTAAATTAACTAGGCTGACCCAAATGTTAGAGCAAATGTACAACTGGTACCGAACTACAACTAGTATCCGTGATTATTCGACATCATTAAATGTTTAGCTTCATTGAATAGGTTCATAATGAAGCTGCGCCTACGCAGGTATTCCTTGTCGTGAATAAATTCCGAAACTGAGGCAATATATATATGAGCTCAAGCACTACCACTGACGCTGTAAGTCGTTCCTTACGAGTATTGACGATGAGTACACGAGCAATTGTTTGGAAAAACGAGAACATCGTTGAACCGCGGAACGCGGTTGAACTTAAAAAGTGAATGAATTGCTGGTGACTGCTTTCAGTAAGTGGTTGTTCCGTTTTGAACGACACAAATTAGTCGGTAAATATTCTCACATAATATAGGCTTAAGACCGTCAGACTGTTGGTATTGCCGCTCAGAAATGCCCGCCTCATAGCGTGTGTACTTTTATGCATTCTTTATTTTGATTCATAGTTAGCATGGACCTGCATTCATCCAACTCACAGAGTAGCAAGAGTACATGTTAACTAAGAGTAAATTAAAAAACAGTCCTTAACACACGATGCAAAATTCTAGACTATCCAGTAGATATGCTGTGCTATTCTTATACTGTAACTTAGGCTCGTACCGGACAGGTTTTAACGTGGCTAGAATTCTTCACGATATCAACTGAACATTTTCTGTCATATTCGAATAAGCTAATCCGAAGGGCCACTATGAACATATTTGATTTTAATTTTTCCCTTCTGATTTCAATTTTTTTCTTTTACGTGTAAAGCCAATAATATTTTTGAGTGATACTTTATTTGCAGGCGGTTCATGATAAAGGGTAACTTTGTGCACGAGGTGGTCAAAAGTATGGAAACCCGCAGGAGATAAACACCGTGTCAGTATAAACTTAGTCATAGTCGGCATCCAAATTAAGGCGCATATTTTGCGAGGAGGTTTCCGTATTTTTGTCTAACTCCCGTACGGCAATAGGCGAGTCGAAGCAGTCGCAAACCAACGAGTGTGTCAGTAAGCGTATCAATCTTCTGCTAACATCATTAGCATCCACATCTCGCAATATCTATTAATCAAGTCGTTAAGTTATTTTTATTATTAGTATTACGCTACGTTACTTTAAAGCCAAAGCGCTACGGAATGCATCTTCATACATAGAGATACTTGTGCATCCTGCACAACATAGCTGTCAGGCGATCAATACTGTGACACAGTGTAGAGATTGCACGTTGCATTGGTGTACATTAAGTCGATGCACGTAAAGGCAGGTGCCTGTACGCCATTGTCCAGAGATGACAGTACAACGGGAATGTTAAAACAGATCAACAGACCTTCGAGGACGATCAGGTTAGTAAAAAAAATATGTGTTATCCGTCGATGAACGAATTGGTAAAATAAAAGATGCATAGCATTGCGTAACTCGAAATCAATACATTCTATATCTAGTGACGCCACAAGGTATCCTCATTAAAATAAGTCTAAGTACAAGAACCTTAGACAAACGGTATTTTTGATACAGTTACGCGAGGTCGACGGTGTACACGGACAATGTACACAAATACCTATCGTAAATTTATAATGTAGTATTAATCGTTTGAAAATAATTAAAATACCGATCAAAAGAAGGTAATAACCGCATTGGCACCAAAAACTTAATTGTTCCGTGGGAAAATGGTTATGCTTTTTCTCTTCAACCTCAACCACGTGCATTTTTTGTCAATGCCAGAGCTAGTTATCGTTCTTCGCTTTTTAATTGTTCAAAGCCACATCATCCCGATCAGATGCCTTTGTATACAAGCTAAAATATAAATCGATTTAAGAAGATGAAAAGCCAGAACCTTTAAAATGTTGTGCTTTCTTTTACGTAAAAACAATGTAGACAGCATAAAACTCCGTAATTATTGTGAACGTTATTTGGTACAAGCATTAAGTTCAAGTAGCAGGAGTAACAAGTAAAGTTGTCAACCTATCTATTCAAGTTGGTCCCAACCATGCCAAAAATAATAGGATGATTTTAACTTAAAATAAGCCTTATATTATCAGTAGTTGCCATAGGCAGTCGTTCTACTACTGTAAAGATGCCACCCAGCGAATAATAATGTGCCATATTAAAACCTGACTAACACATCATTGTGCTAAAAATAAACGTTTGCTTTCTAGGTCTTGGGTGTGTGTAAATTATTATATCTTCCCTGAGCAATTACCTCGACTTTGTAACGATGAAGAGTTCTCGATGGCTACTGGCTTTACTACTACTGCAGTTGGCAATCAACGGAGCATTTTCCTTTTCACTCGGCCTAGTCGGACTCAGTCTGGTGGGCCTCGCAGGACTTAAGCTCTACTATGGCATAAAGGTGAGGGTCACCAAAAATAGAAAAACGGATGCTGCAAATAAAACACAAGCACTTCGATTTGTGACCACACCACTAATGTCCCTCAAACACAATGACCCTTTTTTGCACCTTCTCAAAACTTCGAATCAATAAAAACAGTCCAATTTATGAATTTCCTAAGAATGCAGCCACCTGCTTGAACTCCGATTGCATTGATATCCAAAGTAAGATAGCTTTAACGACGTTTCTCGTGTCTAAGTTACTTCACCTTATCAGGAAGGAACCAGCCGAATCCTCACTAAGGTCTAGCTTTGTAATGTTTAACTCTGTAACACCTATCCTATTCCCGGTGTACGCTGTTCAGTGGCTGGCCGTGTCTACCCGTGCTGCACCCTAGATGACCGCAGCGGTTATCACACGGTATAATCAATGGCACAATCAAATTTTCGATTAAGCTTACGCCTAAAGATGACCGACGACGCGTTTTCAACTGTTTCAACTGTTGTTTGAAACCCCAATTACCCTGTAGATAAATTAATATTAGAGCGACTTGAGTCAACTGCAAAATTGATCTAGAACTTTCAGCACTTCTTGCATGCGAGACGTTCCAGACGTATTTGAATGAATTTCGGACAGCATCCAGTTTTTTACAAGGACACAACCTTCGGCGAACATAAATAAAACGCTTTGAGAAAGCAAATTTGTTTCACTAAGGCTACAGTTTTCCAACGACTACGACTAAGCATAAGAGCTATTATATTTTTTAAAGCTGACCATCAGCCAACATTTAACGTCCACAGTAGCAGCTTTTGCACTACTTCGCAAGACGGACCCCATATAAACGTAAATGTGCACCGGCGGGGATCGAACCCGTGCACGTACGTGTCTCCCTCCACCAGTCGCAAGGCGCATACGAATGCACCAAGCCACCGAGCTTGACAAGCATAAAAGCTATACGATAAGAACTTGCCCATCCTCATTATCACCAGTTACTATATTTACTGATTCACTGATTGGTGGATGCTGAAATCGTTACAGTCGTAATTCCCCATTGTCAAATACCAGAAACACCGTGCCGGCTCCATTGTGCCGGTTTTCAAACAAGATCCTGCCAGTTGCGTTCCCGCATATAGAACAAATAAGGCAAACAAGCTGCAAGAATGTGTTTACTAACCACTTAAACTGCCTGTTTTTAGATACTCACTCCCGTGGTAGCCAATGCGGGCATGCATACTGTGGATCAGAGTGTGGATGCTGTGGTGCAGCATCCAACGCAGAAGCATGCAATACTCAGCCCAATAGTACGCGCAATTAGAAACTCGAAGGCGCCCAAAGAGATCCAAAATGAACCGGCTACCACGGAGAACGAAGGTCAAAACCCCACGAAAGAGATCCAAGACGAAGAGGAGCTGGCCATCGCGGAGGACGACGATCAAAAACCCGTCTTATTTGTGCCCGCTCGGCCAGTGAACTCTGATTCAGCTCCAAAATCAACAGAACCTCCTCAACGAGTAAGTTTTAGGCGCTCGTGGTCGGTTTACAACGCAGACAATAATCTCTCTCTCTCATAGTCTCATTTTACTATCCGATTAGACTCGAGTATCTAACGTTATACAAGAATTTCCTCATATCCACAAAACGTATACATATATCAGGTTGAAATAACTAAGACCTAGTACAGAGTAGTTGTGCTTTCCATTAACGTTGTGTCTAATGCAAATACGGTCGGACTTAAGTAGACTCGCCGAGCCCTTCCTGGCGGTTTGAAGATTAGTAGCGATCTGTTTCGTTGGCTAGCGAAGATCGATGACGACCTGTGCATTCATCGATATTTCTGCGTTCTCGGAGCAAAACCTCGATCCTTTGGAAAGTAAGTGACATGCACTTACAAACTGTTCAATTGTAATATGAAGGCTCTTGCAGTGCTGCACGCATGCATGCGCAATCTAATATGAATGAGGCTTTGCGCTATTACGCATGGTCGCCGAATTATCTTGTTTGGACCAGTCTCATTGAACAGCACACGGACGTTCTATTAACGGCAATGCGTTACCGAAAATAATTACACTCCCGTTATAAAATGTAAAAGTGTACTTAAACGTAGTAACCGTAAACGTTCTTGCCACTGTAGCGTAACTTCAACGTATTGAAACTCTTGGACACTGTGCCTAGCCTTAGAGAATTTTAAAAAATAGATACAAACATTAAATGCGCTTCGAAAATGTGGTAGCATCTTTAGGCGATTAGAAAAAAAAAGCAGGAACTGGCTCAAGAAGTCTACCATTTAGCTTAATTTTGGCAACAAAAAGCGCAACATATGAATGGCATACATCCTAACATGGTACGATATAGTGATCAAGTTAGTCGTTTCAGCTCTAAACAGTTTGTAGACGCTATTTAACGCTAACCTAATACGCGGCGACGAATGCACTTATAGTTCGGTTCTCTCATTTTCAGTCTGGGACGGTTGACTAATTTGTTGGTTTTGATGGGCGGCCTCCCCGAAGACGGCTGGGCAACCAAGATGCACAAACTTGGCCAGCAAAGCGGGCAAGCTGCCTGTCCCGTTCAATGTAACGAAGACAACTTGCAGAAGACCGTCGCGTACATGGAGAGGCATCTCTTCGAGACGAAAAAAACTACCGCTAATCATCAACGCTCAGAATCTGCCAAAGGGGGTCGGCCGACCCTAATTGACGTAGAAGACTAGAAGATCATCCTTGATCATATAAAATGAAGCTGTCATATATAGAAGCTGCCACACATAGAATTGGAAGCATTTCTAAATCGATGCCAAACAACGATTCAATATTTAGAAAATTTCTAAATACTCGATTTTTTCTGAATATTCCGTGTATTCTGCACATCGATATTTTACTAACGGGGTTCTGCATCAACTGGTGTTATGTACGCAGATGTACCTACATGTTCATACACAAATGTATGCTGTTTCCTGTAATAATCTTCCTCGACATGTTGTGTCAACGCGATAAAGCAGCAGACATTGCTGTTGTAAACATTGTTAGTTGTGAAACACCTACACTCACAAGCGGATATTCATGTCAAAAAGCCTATTTTAGAATGTGCACTGCGCATGCTGCACATGACGTTTGTTAAGCCGTCTGTAAACACGCAAACTGTTACAGATGAACTGTCGCATAAGCCAAACAACGATTGTAATGATTCGCCTCACCATAATTGCTCAGTTCTCAGCAATAAACAAAATGGCATATGGGCTGTAACTAGATATAGGCGCGTCTCTTATTCGGACCTACACATGTTCAACAAGTGCAAAGTTCTCGAGAGATCGAAATTCGACATGATCCTGAATAAAAGGTTTGTCCAGTATGTCCACGCAGGGCGATCATAGTTAACAAGACAGTTGTCCACCACATCGGTGGACGATTCCACGCGTGACATTAGGCCGACACGCAAGAATAAGCACTTGACGATTGCTTAGTCAGGTCATACGTCTGAGCAGCGGCGCGTTGCGCTTATTTTGTTGCGTTTTTTCGGCTATCAACGCCAGCTCTCATTCGACCGAAAGAGTTGTAGACTTTAACAGGATAACCTCTTACACGAAGCTGCCTATGTAGGGCGGCATAGCGTGCATCCCATCTTTTGAATAGCTTTCCCTGCATACGAGACTAATCGCCTGTACCCGCCAGTTTCCCGTTCTTCTGGCAATAAACATGAGGCTCGCTACTTCATCGAGTGACGTACACAACATGGGAGCGGATGTGTTCGGCATATGTTTGAGAGCACAACGACATACCTGCCTGCAGCCAGTCGCTCGCCTCTTGTGTAATGATTATTATGCCGCGATCGGACACGCTCAACGTGTCGCCGGCACTCTGAGCTCTTAACTGTTAGCTCATTGCGAACACGCGAACCGTGCCAATTGTTGGTTAAGCGGCTGGCCCTTGAGGTTATGCGAGCGGGACGTGATGTATTTCGTGCCCCGAATTGGCCCACATATCCGAGAGCGAAAGCTGAGAAGCGGGAGACGCGCTACCGTCTGAGAGCTGGGGAAATGCTTCATGATTTGGTGAGTGTCTGACGAGCATGGAAGCATTAGCTTTTAAAGCCCTCATCAACGCTACCCATGCCCGCGCACCGAACGGCATAACTTTCTCATAAACGAAACAACGAACTCGGCCTGGGCGATACGATACGATCAACTCATTTCTTGAAAAAGACGCCCGCGCACGACGAATGAAATAGATTTTCACTAGCGGGATTTATTCTGCTTGATTAGTGAGTTCCTTAGCCGACCTTCTATTTTCGCGCTACGCTAATCGAAGTACCAGTTTTGGGGTCGTAGTGGGTTGTTCTTGCGTGCCAAAAACATAGCCGCTTCACCGTGACCCTATTTTGGGAGAGCTGATCTGACCTGATCTGATTCTGAAAAAACTATCCGTGCCAAAGAGTGGCCGCCAGACGTACGAATTTCATACGTGACTCGATGGGAATTTACCTCAATAGCTCTAATGACCAGTAGAAATGGTGCAATTCTAAAGCTGAACACAAATATCGTTGACTTACAAGGAAAAATTCACAGCATAACAGGATATTATCAAGAGAAAAGGCGGCACCGATAAACGACCTCACATTGGCTGCAGGAGCCGAGTATTACGATGACAAAAACGTATCTTTTTTTCTACGCAGCCGTAACCTTTCGAGCGTCGACGTAGTAGCCCGTTTGGGCGTCCAGTTTGTCGCTAGAACCACAGCTACTACAATTAGGAACACGAGTGGAAGTCGCAATTATTATGTTGTGCGCATCCGCAATTAAATTGCGCATACAATGTAAGCCTAGCTCGCTTTAGGCGAGGCGACACCCACGAAGGATACGTACCCCCTCGTTAATCGCGATGGTAAACCACGAGTCAGTCCCCCAAAGCTCCTCTGTAGGCGTTACTAACCCACGACGCCGAGTCGAACTGGCAGATATTAAATAAATACGTTTTGAGATTTTCTACTAATAAATAGTCTTAGTATCGCCATTTCTTGGCCTGACGCCAGAGGAACGGGGCGTTCGTCGAGTAGTTAGTTCAAGCGAGCTAATTACTATACTAATAGCGCTATCGGCGGAGACGACGTTGTCCTAGTCGAAAGCCAGAAGTTGTAATCCATGTCGGCCCTTACTTGCTTAGTTCGTCGCGCTTCTGCTCGAAAAGTAGAGAAAGTTTAGTTGAAAGTGTTGCTCGTCCGAACGGGCGACGCCTCAACCGCTCTGCGAGAAATTACGAAGAGGACGTGGCTTGCTCCTCTTCGTTGTCGCTCCGGCCAGAGAGGGGAAAAGTGGATACACTCACTTTATACGGATGATCGTGGTGATATTATAATAATAAGGCAGACCAAGTGAAGAACGATGCTGAGGCGACCAATAAAGTAGTTCGGCTTTGTGCTAGGGCCACCTATGAGGCATCCTGAGCGTCCACAAATCGCTCACCTCCCTTGGAGAGTCTCGCAAAGCTTCTGAGCAGTGAAATCGCCACGCGTCTCTAACAAGTATTACTCGCATCGCAATCATGAGAATCATAGTTTGCACTTTTCTCGTCTGACATTTATTTATATATATATATATAATAAAGCTATACTAGCATTTTACGACTTGTCAAGGTTGGCAGCTTTGCATTGTGAGGTAACTGTTATAGAACTCGCGAGCTCAGGAAATTCGACCTTGCGTAGCGCCATCGTTGTCGTGGTTTGTAGAAAGTTACATTAAAACACACACACACACACACACACACACACACACACATGTATACACGTATGTCCTACACGGCGCACAGCGCTACATAAATAATCACGATAACAAATGGCTCCTGTTGATATCGTTGAGCGCCAACGATGTTGTCGGGGAAATTCATAGGAAAAGCACCGTTCGCTCGTTTAGACAATGTCCTGCAACCTCGAGGAAATGTTCGAAACACAACGACGATGTCGATTACGACATGACAAGTCCCCGTTGCGTGTGGCAGATATTAGTGCGGAGTGGACGACCACGATCAACATTAACCTTTATCGCATACGTCCGCACACGAGTTAGCGTTTCGACGATTGTTGGACGAACGCCAGCTTTGCCCAGTCTGGCGCGTGCATCTGATTGAGAACGATGCCAAATGTCCTGGCAGAATTTCATTTCGTAGTGGCCATTCGACGACTGCGCTCCGTGTGGGACTGGCTGGAAGATTCCCATCGTGGTCAGCACTCAACAGTTGAGGGTGTATGGCGCTTTGAAACTCTTTCAAGGCGTAGGTGGTGCGTGCATGAGCGATTATCCGCCAACAGCTGCAATGGCGAGATGAGACGTACCACTATCAGCCACTTTCCCGAGACGTTTCAACAGGGCGAGAGTAGTCCCCGAGCTGGTTCGTTCCTCGGTGGGTTCGTTTGGGAATTAGGTGGTGGTGGTGGTGGTGTTTCATACATGCACATATGTTTCATCTGTTCTCCTTGAAAGGAGCAGTCGTCGCTTTCACCGCTACTGAAACACCCGCTTCGTCTTTGCACCCGTCTTTTCTCTCTCTTTCTCTCTCTATTTTTCCTTTTTATTCGCTTTTCTTTTCGTTCTTCTATCGTGCCATGCTTCACTTCGCCGCCAGCAGCAACGGCGGCGGCGGCGGCAGCGAATGCGCACTATTATCTCTCACTTTTTCATTTCGAGAGCCGCAATTTCAAGTCGCTCACCCAGCCTTCAACAACCTCGCTTACATGTCGTCGTCGTTGTCGAGCACAGCGTTACGGAGTCTGCGCGGGGTTCTCGCAGGAGGCGCGAATCGCGCCCCCAATTCAGCCACCGGTAGCAGTCGCCTCACTACCAGCGAGCCAAGCACCGAGCCACGTCTAAGGGAGACGCTGAACTAAGCGAAAACGCAAGGCGATAGAGAGAGAACGTATGAGGGGCATACCTCGCAAGTGGATAGGAATTCAGCCGTTTAACGAGTGAAGGTTCTGTCGACAAGGGAACAACCTCTCACGTTTATATAGTCGCGATTTTATGTCCCGAAAGAGGACGTCTGACCGGTAGAACGAAGCTGAACCTGTTGATCGTGCGGTGGGAGCCTCGCCGTTAATGATTCGGCGCATTCTACGCATCTCCGATAAAGCACAGATAATATGTAGATAGATTTCTCTCTCTCTCTATATATATATATATATATATATATATATCTATCTCTTTCTATCTATATATCTCTCTATTTATATCTCTCTCTCTCTCTCTCTCTCTAGCTATCTCTATCTCTCTCGTTCGTTCTCTCTATCCGAGAAGACCTGCGGGGTGACGGCGTCTACAGCGTTGCCGCTGGATCTAAACACTGCACAGGCTATTGTGGGGTAATTGGTTTTCCTTCTCTAGCTTCGTCTAAGAACCAGCCATGGCAGGACATGGCAGGACATGGCTCCTTGGCTCGGTGAAAACTCCTATTTGGAACATGGCTCAGGACGTCTGACCGTCCTGGCTCAGCTAAGTCGACGGCTACGTAGACGCTGCGTCGCAATCGTCTCGTAATTTCCGATACTGTCCTGACGATGACGTGCGACGGTTCCCAGTGCAGTTCAGGACAGGGTGCCTGCGTCCTGGTTTCGTGGCCGCGTAGCCTCATCCATTGACGCTCGACGTATGTAGGCGTGACGTGACGTGCCTTTCTATCGTCATACAAGGCGAAATGGTGTTTGACGAGTTCACTGAGACGGGAAGACTGACTCTAAAGGGGAGGAGGGGTTTACCCTCATGATGAGCCGCGCTTGGTCTTTTGTCCCCCGTCACCTCCTATCCAGGAGGAGAAGGGTGCGCTCGATTTGGTACACATTGTCGGCCATCGGGGAAAATCGAAGTGTACCGACAGGGCAGTGCTGTTTCGCTGGTAGAAGATCGAGCGACAGATGAAAGGGAGGGGCTCCCGTCCCGCCAGGCGCAAATGCACGAACTGGAAGAAGCCTGGGAAGAACGTTTCGTTTGAGCTGAAAGACGTTCGCTCGCTCCCTCTCTCGTTTCTTCTTTCGACGCGAGGGTAGGCGAAGTCGTCGGTACGTCAGGAACGAAGGGGGTGGCGGTGGATCATCGGTCGTGGACCATCGAATGCCGTTGGCGGTGGATCGAAGATGGATCGAAACCGTCGACTCAGACCCCGACCGACCGACCGTCTGCCCCTCGTTCGTGTCCGTAAGCTTGACGCTGCTCCGTCAGTAGATGACACGAGTTCCCGCCTCATCTCGGCACACCAAAGGGCGCCGGAACCGGGGGCGGC
This sequence comes from Tropilaelaps mercedesae, assembly GCA_002081605.1. Classification (NCBI taxonomy): domain Eukaryota; kingdom Metazoa; phylum Arthropoda; class Arachnida; order Mesostigmata; family Laelapidae; genus Tropilaelaps; species Tropilaelaps mercedesae. The sequence continues at coordinate 13,080 of MNPL01000510.1, forward strand.
TGGAGTTAGACGAGGGCAAATTCTCACGCTAGCGACCGCAATACCCGGACAGAAGAACCAACGACGGTGGTATCAGCAACTCGGTATTCCTATTCAGACTTCGGCCGGGGGCCGGCTCAATGGCTCCGGCATGTCACGCCGCCACCGCGCGTGCACCCCCACCGCGCGTGCACCGCCACCGCCTCATAGCGTCCACGACGAATGGCTGCTTTTCCTTCATCACCATCAGCCGCTAGCGAGACGACGAACATTCGTCACTTGTGCGGATCCGACCTGTCCCTCCGGAGCGTTCTGTCAATACAGAGCGAGGGGGGCCATGCCAACGACAGGCACCAGGCCGAGCAGCCACAGCCCCCCGGGCCGAGCACGAGGCATGCATGTATGTATGTACGTACGTACATATGTATGTATATGTCCTCGCAGAGATCAATACACAGCCGACCGGCTAACAAGGACTACAGCTCCTGCATACGACGAACGTGACGGACGTGTCAATATCCTGTAGCTCCTGCCCAACCCAGTTCGCTGCCCGCGCCCATCCGTCCCCGCAGCCGCTATTATTACTGATGCCTCAGTAATAACGCGCGAGGTTTGTCCGATTTGCGCAGGCTGCTGCATGCGCATTGGGTGCTCGGCATTCACGCCGACTACGAGCGCAATACGGGCGTCATAATGACACTGAACGACGGCGGAGGCGGCGGCGGGGGCGGCGGCGGAGGCGGACGAGGAAGAGAAGAAGGGTGGTTGTTCTCAGATCGGGGACAAATCTTGCGCTTGTTTCGGATTAGGCGCTTCTCAGATCTCACGCAGGTGCAGGACCTAGGCCTCCATTTGCGTCTGAGAGAACATCAGGAATATTTTTCGCTCTGCATATTCCGAATATTTGTTCCGCCCGACACGAAACTCCGGACGTTCGACCTTGGCCCCCTCTGACCGGCTGCTGTCTGAAGTCGTGATTTGGATATATAAACGTTATTTGATACAGTCCAAATACGAACGATGATCATAAAATAATAACGTCTGTTGTCTTCCTGCAGTAGGAACTAGCGCGATGTTCTTCGGTCGGTCTACTCGAGGCTGGACAGGAGGACGCTGGACAGGAGGACGCTGGGCAGGAGGACGCTGGACAGGAGGACGCTGGGCAGTCGATAGCGTGCGGACCCCTCCGCTCCGCTGTTAATGGCCGAGTGCACACTAAACGCACGCGGTGTAGTGGCGTTTCAGTTCGTAAATCGACAATCGAAGGCCATGCCTAGGTCGATAGCGGGGCCAAGACCGACCGACCGACCTGCACGTGATCGGCCTTTACCGCTGATACGGCTGAAACTACTCGAGCGGAGCTCTCACGTCTACCCTTCGAGAAGTCGTCGAAGAGGTTTCGTCGTTGATTCCGTCTGCGTGGAACGCAGATCGAAGGAACAGGTTGACGAAGCTACGTCGAACTAATTGAGCTGCCCAACCGCTGCTGTCAGCGCCATTTAGTCGATAGAGCTGCCACGAGGCTCGTGGACCCCCAGCTCTGTCACGCGATGTCCACCGCCCGAACGGGTGGCGTCCTGACCCGCTACTTCTCGCCGTCCGGGCGGCTCCGGGGGTGAACGATCAGCGAAACCTCTAAACTCGGACTCGACGAACGAAAGATGCTCGTACTCGGGCGACAAATCAACTCAGCCGGACGAGTCGACGTCGCGTCGGGGGTCGTGCGGAGTCGTCTGCTGCTTCTACGCCAGACTGATTTGGCACTTCACGCCGAGATTCGGCCGCCACCGTGTCCTGAACGGCGCACGCAGGTCGATGTGTGTTCTTCACGCGTCGCTGCACGGTGTTGATCGTCGTCCCGTCCTGTCATTGGCAGGACGTCGTAAGCAGGGCCCCACGACTCGCCTATGCTGGGGTACGCAAATTGTTCGCCGTTATCATGTCCCCGTCCGTTGTTTGCCAAACGTGGCCAGTGTGCGTCGTATTTTCTTTCGTTTTCCGTTGCATACGCAAACAAAAATTGTTTTTTCAAGCGCGCTGCTCCCCCGCCGACACACTCGGCGGCCCACAGATGTCTGCAAACGCAACCGTCTCGTCCTTGAGCGTAGCCCCCTCGCGTCTGAGCGGGTTCTTCATCGGCGTCCGCTAGGTCAGTGAGTACGAGCGGCCCGAGCTGGAGTGGTAAATATTTTTTATATGACCGAAGTGCCTACCACCACACTCGGTTATTTCTATTCGAAGCCTCGCCTACGGCAGCCGTGGCGAACTAGCGAAGTGGGGAGATAGAAACTGTATCTCTTTTCCCGCATTACCTTGCTTGTGGTGTTGTTTGTTGTCCATCCACATTTGTTCGCCATTACTTTCCCCTATCTTTTCCCGCTCGCTCCAATGCTCTACGACGAGAACAGGGCCCGCAACTGGGAAAAAACCGCAGAAGACAGGTGGGGAGGGGTGCTTTTTTGGACAAAACGGTAAAAAAACAAAAAAAAAGACAAAAAAGAAGAAAAAAACGGGTTACGTCGTACAGGCATTTTTTTCGTGAGATGATGCAGCCAGCCGTTGTTACACTCCGATGCGGGGCAACATCGAAGCAGGCAAAATTCAATATTTATTTTGAATCTACCACCGGACGAATAATGTGTTCCCGCATATTTCCTCATATCATCATCATCTTCTCGTTTTTCGCGCAACTTTGTTCCTCCGAGCCCCTGTCTCTGCTTTTTGATACGACCTCGCACGCGCAAGGGTGCCGCTACCACCGTTTGAGGATCTCATCATTAAAAAACATCATCCCTTGGTACAAAAGCCTTTCGTAGTTCCCCTTTTCCCGGCCCGGGCAACCTGCCGCCGATTGCTTCCCCTTTGAATATGGCGAAGCGAAATGCACGGCGGCCTTTTGAGCTGTCGGATCGCAATCGTCAGCTATCAGAGGTACTGGCCACGCACGAACGAAAAGGACACGAAACATTTGAGGGATCATCGCAGTTGCATCGCACGCAGTCGAGATAGCTGAGCAGGAGAAAAGCACAAGAAGACAAAACGCAGAGGGCATCGTTGTTCGCCCTCATGACCCAGCCGCTACTCATCCGTTCGCCTTGTCGATCCCATCCTTCGTTGTTAGGCGTTTTACCCATTTTGCTTATTCTTCGTGGCAGCAGCAGCAGCAGCAGTAGCAGCATCAGCAGCAGCAACAGCAGCAGCAGCAGCAGCAACAGCATCAGCAGCAGCATCAGCAGCAGCAGCAGCAGCATCAGCAGCAGCAGCAGCAGCATCAGCAGCAGCAGCAGTAGCAGCATCAGCAGCAGCAGTAGCAGCATCAGCAGCAGCAACAGCAGCATCAGCAGCATCAGCAGCAGTAGCAGCAGCAGTAGCAGCAGCAAACGGTTGGTGTGTCGTAAAAAAGAATCTATGTGGTGCGCAGAGCGAGTATGCGGAGTTCTGCTGTCGCTCCTGCTTCAATCTCGCGGCAGAAGCATCAACGATGTTGTTGTGCGTCTGCGATCAAGCGAACAGGAAATTAGATTCGAACCTTCTTCGCCGCCGTCCCTTTTCTCCCTTTAGTATCTGTTCTCTGCCTGCGTCAGACATATTAAGCTCTCCTCTAGGACTCGCATCCTTGGATGGGTGGGGTTATGCATATATATTATACAGTGGCTCACCGGGATGGGTGATGATATTCGTTGTTGTTGCTGTTGCTGTTCCACACGAAAATGTACTCACTGCGATACGACGGATAGACGCTTATTGAATGGGACTTCTCGGTAGGTCGTAATTGATAATTCAAATGTGGACTTTAAGCCGTAGTTCGTTAGGGGTCGAACGGGCGCAAGGGTCTTCTTGCGCTGGCGAAGATCGGCCGCGCAGTCTGTCTAGTTCCCATGCCGAATAAGCGTTTCGGGAAGAACGCGAAGCTTCGAAACAAGTTCCTGCTTCCATTATGGCTGTATAGTCGTCTCGATCCGGCTAATTTCACGATGACTCGATGATGTGGTCGGTGTAATTTGCCAGGACGAGGCAAGGGGTTTAGTCGTGAGAAATTGTTTTTGGCTGTTGTTCGTGCTTGTTTGTTTGTTTGTTTTTGTTACTGTTCTGGCGGTAGGTAGGTTCATGTGACGTTCGGGCGATATTTTGGCTGACTCAACTGTTTGTCAGAACTGATTTCGCTTGTCCAAGTGGATCTCGGTGTCCGAACCTGTACGAGGCCAGCGGCGGTCGTCGCGAGGAGCGGGGGCGCAGCGGCGACAACATCCACTCGCGGTGATGTCCCGACTATATTCATCGACATCGCGGAATAATCACAGCTCTGACGACATAACAACATAACGCCAGATTTCTCGGGGAGCAGGGGGAGCAGGAGGAATCACTGTCGGAGCTAGGGAACGAGCACTAGAACAAGTGCAGTGCTTAAGCGCGACGGCTGAGTGGCCTGGGGGCGAGGAAGCGGCCGGGGGCACGGCCCGACGAACGCTCGCTCAGTCGAGGAGCGGAACTCCCAGATGGGAGTGCAAGTGGGAGAACAGCGTGAGGACTCGGCCAAAGCTGGGGTTCGGTTCGTCGTCGAAAAGCCGAGCAAAACACGCCCAGTCACGTCCATCGGATATCGGCTCTGTCAAAGCTCAGTGCGAAGAGGACAGGATAACATCACCCCCCTCCACACACACACACATCCTTCATGCAATGCCGTTGACGAAACGCTTCCCACCCACAACTGGTCCCCCATGCGGGGGGCCATAGCACAGAAGCTCGGAGAGTCACTCGGCAAAAGAAGACAGCGGCACACGCCGACTCAGGATGACGCTCGATCTTCACTGCAAAGCCAGACACCGAACGGGTGCAGGGGGATCGAGCACATTTTCAAGCGGCGCGCATCGGCACGTCAAGCCAGGTGCACATTTTGAGCGGACGTGTCGAGTCGACATGTGCGCGATGCTCTTCTAGCTAAGAACACGTTCGCACCGACTTCACGTTCTAATCGCAGTAAAATCGCAATCAGAGACGCCCTGAGCGGGCTTTTCAGTGAGCAACTCATCGGAAGGACGGTTAACGTAGCAGAGGCCAAAAATTCGTCGCTGCGTTCGTCTTCGTCAAACGTCCGTGAGATCTTCTCGTTTTTCTTTTTTTGGACTAATCAGTAGCCGTAGCAAAAGGAACTCGGCCATAGATGAGGAAGTTCCGTCTTAGTCTTGCGCACGCCGTGGCGAAGGACCGTCTCAGCAGGTAGACAAACAAACAAACAAACAAACAAACAAACAATATTTGTGTCGGTCCGTACCGATATGAATATCGTTCAGAAAACAACTCCAATATGGCCTCGGCCATCGCTACAATTTCGACACGAGCGCAGACAATAAACGTGCAAATCAAGCAGAAGTGACAGTCACGTTCGCTAGTCGAGAACAGCAAACGTTCAATAAAGAGAAATCGAGGTCTCATCGGTTCCTATTCACGATGTCAGTTTGCGGGTGAAGCTCTCTAGGTTCTCAGTCGAGGAACGTCTCTTCATAGAGCTCCTTTGAAGTATGAATACAGGCGCGCGGCTGAATTCGTTGTTGTTGTTGTTACTGTCATCTTGTCTAGTTTTTTCTTACTAATAGTCTCGAAAGTTTTTCATGCTAAGGAGTTGGCGGACCTAACGCTGGCTAGGAACGCGCTGAACCTCCTGCGCGAGCAGTGCTCCCAAGTAAACTTTTACCGCGAACCCCATAATTTCCGCACTAGCCGCCAGCGCCATTGCCAACGTTGACGCAAAGACCTCGTTCTGCTGATTCTATGTTGACGCAGCTTTCAGCTCTTCGGCCCAGTCGTTCAATCAACTGTGTGTGTCTGTGTGTGCGTGTGTGTGTCTGTGTGTGTGTGTGTATGTGTGTGTATGTATGTGTGTGTCTGTGTGTCTGTGTGTGTGTTTGTGTGTGTCTGTGTGTATGTATGTGTGTGCGTGTGTGTGTGTGTGTGTATGTATGTGTGTGTGTATGTATGTGTGTGTATGTATGTGTGTGTCTGTGTGTGCGTGTTTGTGTGTGTCTGTGTGTATGTATGTGTGTGTGTGTGTGTGTGTGTGTGT